>OX384047.1:13147009-13337009 GCA_947534325.1 Agonum fuliginosum | reverse complement strand
AAACAATGTAAATTTTTCCTGTTTAAATCTTCTTTCTTAACTCTAAGTCTGGCAACCATGTCAGTTTTCCTATTACTTTCCATGTTTACTGCTTGATTTGCCGCGGTTTCAAATGCCCTACCTATTTCAAGTGCTTTTCCTAATGTCAGTTTATCTCCCTTCTTTAAAAATGCGCGTCTCAACTCAGAAGAACTACATTTTTCTATTACCTGATTTAAAAGCATTTCCTCTTTATCTACAAAGTTACAGTTGCAACTTTGAGCCCTCAATCTTGTCACTCATTCAGTTTCTTTAAAAAAAATTAGATACAAACTTAAAACTAACATTAGAAAAGCTTACTCTGAATATGTCCGGAAATGTAAATCTTCACTTAAAGATGATCCTAAAATTTTTTGGAATTTTGTTAATAGTAAACGAAAAACATCTTCAGTTCCTAACGTAATGTCCTTTAATAATAAAGAAATGTCTTCACCTATTAATATAGCTAATGCTTTTGCTACGTTTTTTAAATCCGTCTTTCATTCTTCCTCTTCTATTTGTTCAGATTTTCCACCTGTTTCTGATAATATAATTTCCCTTAAATATATTTCTAGAGAAGATATTGAACTATCTATTAGTAAATTAAAATCTAATCTTTCTTGTGGTCCTGATCTCATTCCCAGTCTGTTAGTCAAAGATTGTTCTTCTCTGTCCATTGCACTCTGTCACATCTTAAATTTGTCAATTAAGACCAATACTTTCCCTGATGCCTGGAAATCTACCAAAGTAACTCCGATACATAAATCTGGTTCAACTTCTGATATTAATAATTACAGACCAATAGCTATTCTCTCCAATTTCAGCAAAATTTTTGAAACCATAATATATTCCAAAATATATCCTAACATTAAAAATCTAATTTCTATTTCTCAACATGGATTCATGCAAAAAAGATCTACTTCCAGTAATCTCACCTATTTTACTCATTATTTATCATCTATTTTAGATAATAAGGGCCAGGTAGATTGTATTTACACAGATTTTTGTAAAGCCTTTGACAGAATTGACCATAATATTTTAGTAAGTAAACTACATTCGTTTTCTTTGTCTCCTTCTCTTGTTTCTCTTCTGTCTTCCTATATATCTCAACGCAAACTTTTTGTTCAGATTCATGGTTTTAATTCTTCTACATACGTTTCATCTTCTGGTGTTCCTCAAGGCTCGAACCTAGGTCCACTTTTATTTCTTTTATTCATCAACGATCTCCCCTTTACATTAAAGTGTGATAAACTTGTATTTGCTGATGACCTGAAAATTTTCTGTTCCATTTCATCTATTAGCGACTGCCTTAAATTACAAGATGATCTAAATAACCTATCACAATGGTGCATAAAGAACAATCTTAGTCTTAATATAAAAAAATGTAACGTTATGACCTTTACAAAAAAATCTATACCTCTCACATTTGATTATAGAATAGATAATATCATATTAAACCGTTTGAGTTCAATTAAAGATCTAGGTGTTACTTTCGATCCCAAATTGACTTTTAATCAACATATCAACAACATATACAATGAATCTGTACGTATGCTTGGGTTCATCATTCGT
This sequence comes from Agonum fuliginosum, assembly GCA_947534325.1. Classification (NCBI taxonomy): domain Eukaryota; kingdom Metazoa; phylum Arthropoda; class Insecta; order Coleoptera; family Carabidae; genus Agonum; species Agonum fuliginosum. The sequence continues at coordinate 13,335,419 of OX384047.1, read as the reverse complement.
AATACTCGCCTTTTCACTGATATATCTTCTATCTTTATTCTCTATTATACTTTTGTTCGATCTAAACTAGATTATTGTTCTATTATATGGAATCCTATACATGAATGTCATCAGGATCACATTGAAAAGATTCAGAAAAAAATTTTACGTTACATTTATTTTCGTATTAACAATGTTTATGATAGTTCAATATCTTACTTAATTTTACTTGAAATGTTCCAAATGCCTAGTCTCCTCGAACGACGTGAACTTAACTCAGCCCTCTATCTCAGCAAGCTGTTATGTGGTGATATTGATGATCCCTTTTGTCTCAGTGTAATAAATTTCCACGCTCCTACTGTATGTTCCAGTAATACCTTCTATCTTCCCACAGCTCGCTCCAATATTCTTTTCGTGTCACCAATATATAGAATGTGCCATACTTATAACTTACGTTATTCAACTGTTGATGTTTTTCAATTTAAACCAAAGATGTTCTATGCTATTATTGCTAAAATTTAAGTCACTTTGTTATATCTCTGTACATATTTTTTACTTTTTTGTCTTTCTGTGTTTCTTCCCATCCTCTTATTGGGAGTTATCCTGTTGGATGGTGTATTCAAATAAATAAATAAATAAATAAATAAAAATTGAGCAACCGATTCGTCTTGTTGTGACATTATTAATAACAAAGAAATCGAACAGTTGTAGGAAAACAAAGTTGCACGCTTTATTCAGTTCAATAATTACATGTCAAAACTCCCTACTCCAATGTTGCCAACCATATCCAAACTACATTTGAATTTACATATAAATACCACATCACTCCCCTTTTTTAAACAAAACATAGTCTTGTAGTCTTTTCGGCAAACGTCTTTCCCTCATAGGTCGATCCGGTTCGATTGTAGTCTCTATCGGATTTTCTGTAGAATCATTTTCGAGAACTTCCATTGTTTCCGTCTCTGGACTCTTTTCTTGCTCTTTTTCTTGTAATAGCTTCTTGGCTTCATTATATTTCTTTACCATTGTAGTATTTCGTTGATAACGAACTCCTTTCGGTGATTCGATTACCACTGCGTTACCTTTTCTCTCGATCACCTGAAACTTCTCATCTCCGAATGTAGTAGACAGCTTATCTTGTTTATCTTGGCGAATTAACACCGTATCTCCTATATTCAAATCACTACAGGGTGTTCATTTTAAGTGGCGCACCATTGCTAACTCGAGAACTATAAGAGCTACGAAGTTGGTTAAATTAGCAAACAATTTCTATTTTATATGACTACTTTCATGAACAAAACAAATTTTTTTTTAGACCAGTGGTTCTCAAACTACGGGGTGCAACTTTCTTATTTCAAATGGGGACCTATTTTTTTATTTGCTTATTCGATTCAGTATTTTTTTCTGAATTCAACGAGATATTAGTTTTATACTCTTACATAACAAAAACATAAGAAAAACGCTATTGAAAATTATGATAATTTAATTAAAATATGATTGTTAGTTAGTGTTATGGGAGAAAAAAATTGAATATTTTGTTTCATATTAATTGTTATTTGTTAATGAAAAAGATTCTTTGATTTTAATCAGGAGATCAGGACCGTTACTGAGTGTATGAGTTCAGGGTACTAAGCACTCAGTAGGGTGTAAGGTGGCGGTAACTACGGACACGTGTTTCGACCTTATTTGGTCTGATCAGTGTAGTATACTACAATATTTTTCACTAACAATTAATATGAAACAAAATATTCAATTTTTTTCTCCCATAACACTAACTAACAATCATATTTTAATTAAATTATCATAATTTTCAATAGCGTTTTTCTTATGTTTTTGTTATGCAAGAGTATAAAACTAATATCTCGTTGAATGCAGAAAAAAATACTGAATCGAATAAGCAAATAAAAAAAATAGGTCCCCATTTGAAATAAGAAAGTTGCACCCCGTAGTTTGAGAACCACTGGTCTAAAAAAAATTTTGTTTCGTTCATGAAAGTAGTCATATAAAATAGAAATTGTTTGCTAATTTAACCAACTTCGTAGCTCTTATAGTTCTCGAGTTAGCAATGGTGCGCCACTTAAAATGAACACCCTGTATATACCGCATGTTTGGAGCGGTCTGAATTCTCCTTCATTTTTTCTTTGTATTCTTTGTCTGTGTCTCTCAATTCTTCATCCTTCAGAACTACTTCTTCTATGGTTAGTAATTTGTCGCGAATTTCTCTTCCAAATAGTAATTTGGCTGAACTAATTCCCGTTCCGCAATGTGGAGTAGTTCTATACGACACTAGATATGTTAGTAGTTCCTTTTCTAGATCTTTGTTTTCTGCAGCTGCGATTCGAAGTCTTTTTAATAAACTCCTATTTTGTCGCTCTACTTCCCCATTTGCTTGAGGCCACAGAGGTGTGATTTTCCGATGTTTCGTTCCAATAACTTTGCAGTACTCCTCAAATTCCCTACTTACAAATTGTCTGCCGTTATCTGTCACTAATACCTCTGGAAATCCGAATCTCGCAAATATTTTGTCTAGTATCTTTATGGTCTTATCGGTTGTAATCTGCTTCGTTATTTCGGCTTCTACAAAACGACTGTAGTAATCTACTAGTACCAAAATGAAATTACCATCGCGCAAAGGACCCATAAAATCTGCAGCCACTACTTGCCACGGTTTCTTCGGCAGCTCCGTAATACTCACAGGCTCCGGTCTGCTTGGCAGACTCACCAGTTGGCATGCATTACAAGTTTTACAGAATCTCTCCGCATCTTTATCAATAGAGACCCACCATACTTTAGAACGTAATCTTTGTTTCATCTTTATAATACCTGGGTGTCCCTCGTGAGCTAATTTTAGTACCATCTCTTGAAGATTTGCCGGAATAATTATTCGTGTCCCTCTTGTTAACAGATCTCCCACTACTCCTAATTCTGTTCCAAATGTTCTGTATCTTTTTACTAATTCTTTCCAATTTCCTGACTAACGCATTTCGTAGTTCTTGTAGTATCGGATCCTTTTCCGTCTCTGATTCTATTTGTCTTTTATTCATGGCACATGGTACTACTTCTTTTATCCATGCGCATAATATTTCTTCTTCTTCATTTCTCGTTTTACCCACTTCTTCCTTATTTCTGAGCCTTGACAATGGGTCGGCTATGTTGGTTTTACCCGGTTCATATTTCACCTCATAGTCATAGCCTTGTAGCCTTAACATCCACCGTTCTACTTTTGCATTTGACTTACCCCTTGGTGTAAATATAAATTGAAGAGGTTTGTGATCCGTGATCAGCTGGAATTTTCTACCATAGATTAAATCGTGAATTCGTTCACAGGCCCATACCAACGCCAATGCCTCCTTTTCAATCTGGCTGTATTTTCTTTCCGCTTGAGTCAGACTTCTACTTGCATACTCGATTATACGTTTTTCATTTCCTTTTTCTTGTACAAGCACTGCCCCTAGGCCATACGGACTAGCATCGGCTATAATCGTAGTCATCGCATCAGGATCAAAATATCCGAAAACTGGAGATTTACTTAATTCTTGTTTTAAATCGAAGAACGCCTTGTCCTGTTCTTCACCCCAGCGAAACATAGAATTCTTTTGTAACAATCTCCTGAGCGGTTCTGTTCTCGATGAGTAATTGTTGATGAATTTGGAACTATATCCTACCAGTCCCAAGAAACTTTTAATTTCTTCTTTATTTTCAGGTTCCCTGGTATTCATCACGTCTTCTATTCTACTTCGTAACGGTTTTATTCCTTCTTTCGTCAATAAATGTCCCATAAATTCGAGCTATGTTTTTTCGATTCTACACTTTTTCTGATTTAACGTTAAACCATTTTTCGCTAATTTACCTAAAACTTGGTCCAGTAAATACCTTTCTATATTTTGTTAGTATGTTTTCCACCTTTGCTTTCGGAGTTAGCTGATTTATTTGTATTTTTAAAATACCTAATTCCATTGCAGTTTCCTTTCCAAGCAGCGTTACTCCTTTTTCTTCAATTACGTAGAAATCTGATCGGGTTCGCTTTTTTCCTACTTCCACGTTGGCAGAGAACTTTCCCAAAACCTGTAGTGGTTCCGATGACCCATACGAATATAATTTCTTGTTCGTTCTGTCGGAATCACATTGTATTTTACTCCTCTTACATTTTTCCCACGTATCTCTATCCATTACATTGCATCCGGCCTCTAATCTGACTCCACCTTGAATCATATCAATTATTGACGTGTCTTTTCTTACCGTACCTATTTATGGCAAATGCATATGTGCTTTCTCTTTCTTCCCCGTCATTTACTTGTCTCACAGTCTTGTGTTGTGTTTTTCCTCTTTTATTCATTTCCTTCGTCTTACAACATCGTGCGTAGTGACCTTCTTTGTTGCACTTTTTGCATATTTTTCCTCTGGCTGGACACTTTTCATCTTTGGCGAGATGATCGCTTCCCTCGCATTTGAAACAACGTAACTTTTTCCTGTTTAAATATTCTTTCTTATCTCTAAGTCTGGCAACCATGTCAGTTTTCTTATTACTTTCCATGTTTACTGCTTGATTTTCCGCGGTTTCAAATGCCCTACCTATTTCAAGTGCTTTATCTCCCTCCTTTAAAAATGCGCGTCTCAACTCAGAAGAACCACATTTTTCTATTACCTGATCTAAAAGCATTTCCTCTTCTTTATCTCCAAAGTTACAGTTGCAACTTTGAGCCCTCAATCTTGTCAAAAATTGAGCAACCGATTCGTCTTATTGTGACATTATTCTCAACATATATCGTTCATATGTGTAGCTTCTTTTGGGCGAGAAATATTTAGGTAATGCATCTTTGCAAACCTTATACACATCTGGACCTCCCGTAGTTACAGCAGTAGCATTGGGTGCAGGCGTATTGGCTTCCGGTAATATAAACCATATTTCTTGCACTGCAGTGCCAACATGGTGCAATAATGAAGCTTTTTTCCTCGATGCATTATTTATATCATTCGCTTCGACATATATTTCAAAAGATCTAATCCATCGTTACCATCTCTGTGAAACAGAACTCTCATCCCCTTGTGAATTGAACGTAACCAAACTTGCATTTTCGTTACTCATTTTTCCTCCGGCACATTCAAATTTAATTATTTTCTTCTTACTTTTTCTCGTCGCCAGTTGTAATGTAATGTTCAATTAATTGGTTTCCAATTAAATATCAAGACCAGTTAATAAACAAAGTTGCACGCTTTCTTCAGTTCAATAATTACATGTCAAAGCTCCCTACTCCAATGTTGCCAACCATATCCAAACTACATTTGAATTTACATATAAATACCACAGTTGGCTTGAATATTGTTTAGTTAAGTGTTAAGTTTGAGTAAATTCAAGGCCAAAGTCAGCTCTCGACGTTCTGGGGCTCCGGTATTTTGATGCTATCGATCGTTCGTCGCGAACGACGGTTAACCTCCAATTCATTTTCATTCTTTACCATTCTGCTTGATTTCTTCCTCTTCTACAGCTTTGCGTCAGTTTGATTAAATATTTTTGCTCGTACCTATTCAATTTTGTTAATGTTCATTTGATTTAGATTTATATTATTGGTTAATTATGTTTATACTTAAGCTTTGTAATCTTTTTTTTTGTAATAATAATTTATTGAGAGCCTTTTTAAGTCATTTGTAATTCTGCTGTTTAACTACTGAGTGAATCATTTTAAGTACATGCATTAAAGTCAATATTGTTTATCGTTGAAACTATTTACTGGCTTTTGTATCGCACTGTTTTAGATTGCTACCATCCAAAAGGGACAGTAGGCTGAGACGGCAGGTGATTCTGGGTGTGTTTTGCGTGCGACTTGGTTCCTGTAATTGCACGGACAACGTTACAGCGCACCCGCCAAGACCAAGAGTTTTACCAAGTAGTCTGCCGAACCTCTTCTAAAGCTTACCATCAATACTGCTGTACTGGCTAAGGTTCAGTTCCGATACGATAACGACGGCCAATCCTGTTCGAGACCGTAATACTTACTTCGCTGCTTTGGGTTCATCTGACCAAGTTCATCACGAGCTCGTCTTCAGAGGGAACGACGGACGTCCGTGCTGACCGTACTCGTACGTTAGCCAGGAAGCCTCGCTTACCGATGTGACGAAGCGTTTCTCGCCTCGCCTCAATACCGAACACCGTAAGCAACGCTCACGGCCAGCAGTCCAGTTGGCTCAGTCGGTAAAGCAGCAGCAGACAGCAGGTAGACAGATTGAGAGTCACGGTTCGAATCCTACTAGATTCTCATTTTTATTTTTATTCTTAAATTTAAAATAACGGCCAGAACTTGTTAACGGACATCAGTCGATTAAATAAAATAATTTAATTTTCCATTTTTGCCGCAGAACAATTAATTTTTAATTAAGTTTTGGGTATAAAAGCCGTGCTAAACACAGCCAAAGCAGTTAGTCTCCTTGGTAGTCTAGGGAGATAAACGCTTGAGTCCAGTACCTACAGTCCGCTGTCCGTCATCTGTCTTGGTAAGACATTTTTCTAAATTTCAAAGTCTCTGTGAGTTGAACACCTTGGCAGTCTAGGGTGTTCCTCTAGTTTATTTCATTTCTGAGTGATCGCCTTGGTAGTCTAGGGCGGTCCCATCTTTACTTGTGTCTGTGAGTTGAACACCTTGGCAGTCTAGGGTGTTCCTCTAGTTTATTTCATTTCTGGGTGATCGCCTTGGTAGTCTAGGGCGGTCCCATCTTTACTTGTGTCTGTGAGTTGAACACCTTGGCAGTCTAGGGTGTTTCTCAAATCTCTACGGTCGAGTGCCTTGGCAGTCTAGGGCCCTCCCGGTTTCCATTGCTTTAATCTGTCTACCGCTGTCCAATTCTGATCATACAACGCGAATAAAATAAGAACAAACAAAAACGCTGTCTCACGACGTCCACTGCTGCTCACTTGACGAGGTGCGACCTTCAATCCATCGCAGCTCCGTACGGTCTAGTGGTTACGCATCTCGCTCGCCACACGGAGGACCCGGGTTCTATTCCCAGCTTGGGACAACTTTGTTTTTTTATTTTTTTATTTTATGTATTTAGTTCAACAGTCAAGTTTATGATAAATAATTTTTCCGTATTTTCAATTATTTTAGATATTAAGGAAATAAATAATTACACAACGTGTATTAAATTTTTGGTTTCAATAAATTCGTTATATTTCTGTCACCGAAGTTGCGAGTTAGTAATTTCAAATCCCCTGGCTTCCTCTGAGTATCCGGCACCCCTAATTACAGGTTCGACGCTGCTCCGTCCGTCAGTTAAGGCGCCCGAGCAACCACTACCGCAGCAAAACCTGGAAATCTGCGACATCAGTCAGGTAGGAGCGTCACAATTGGCGCCCGAGCAGGGACCCTCATAATCCTTTCCTTACTTAACTCGCAACTTCAACCCCCCGTTAAAAAACCGCATCATGCCTGACGGTGAGGATGACAAGCCAAAACAACAAACTTCGGATACCGCGGTTTCTTGGGTCTATAATCTCAAGAAAGAAGCTTTAACCGAGGAGTTGACTCGCTGGGGTCTGGACATAACAGGTACAGTGACCGACCTACGAGCACGGCTCGTTGCGGCTGTGCGAGCCATGCAGACCGGGTACCTCGCCGCACAAACCCAGTCTGGGGCTACGGCATCCACAGATGCGGCAACCAACACAGTAGAGGTGACAGACCACAAGGTTAGCACCCCCCCGGCATGCGAAACTGTCAGAAAATGGAACTGTTATTTTGACGGCACGGGCGACCCCATGTCGTTTTGGGAAAGGCTAACCGAACTACAAACCGCATATCGTATCAACCACCAGGATCTGCTAGCCGCAATGCCGGAACTATTCCGTGGCAAGGCGCTCCAATGGTTGCGCAACACTCGGGATGATTGGAACGGATGGACCGACTTCGAGAAAGACTTTCGTGAGTTCTACATGGCCGAAAGCGGAACACCACAGCTGGAAGAACTCATCAGCGCTCGGAAACAGCGACACGGAGAAAAGGGCAGAGACTACGTGACCGACATCCAAACCCTAATCCGCAGACACGGGAACTATGGTCGCACCCAAGAATTACTACGCATCTACAACAATATGCTGCCGGAATACAAGCAACGCATTAAGCGGCGCGACGCGTCTGACCTCCGTAACCTCATCCGCGAAATGGATGAATATGAGGCAATAGAGCAAGCAATCCGCGCCGAGCTGAAAGCTACGCGATCCACTAGACTGGCTGTCATGACTACGGAACAGGCTACAACGTCTGATGAAGGTGCCGTCATGTGCTGGCGGTGTGGTCAGACCGGCCACTTCCGTAGCACTTGCAAGAACCCCCCGAGATTGTTCTGCTGGGACTGCAAGAAACCAGGTGTTCTCACACGGGACTGCTGCCGGAAACATTCGGGAAACGGGAAGTAAGCTGCGCTGGAAGGGAGCCAACGCAGTTTCAGATACCAGGCATCACATCACCGGTAATTTACGCCTCCCTACCTGCCTTAAACGGCACACAGACGGACCGACGCATTTATACGACCATCACGATACAAAACCGCGACTATAGAGCACTAATTGATACAGGGGCCACTAACTCGTACGTAAACGATCATGTCGCAACAAACTGCAGGGCATTTCGTGCAACAACCACTGGCACGCGTGCCCAATTGGCCAATGGCAGCATCGTTAACATCGAGACAGAAGCCGAAGTCGGGTGCACTATTGCAGGTATATGGAAACGCATCCATTTCTTGTGCATCCCAGAACTGGCAACTCCGGTAATCTTAGGCATGGATGCAATCGGTGCGTATCACATGCAACTCGATCCAACAAACCGCCAAGTAACAATAACTGCTCCGAGAAGCAGTGTCAAACTCAGCGCGATAAGCGAACCCCGACCCGATACCTTAGAGGAATTGACTAAAACTTGTACTTCCTCATTTTTCACAGACATGGCCCCGCACCGCCGAAGGAAGGCTCGTATACAACCGGTGAAGTCACCCCTCAAATACGCCCGCCGACCGACGACACCAGCTTCTAATCCACGGCGACAAGGACCAACCACGCCCCCTGTCGCGAAGATCCTCCAAGCGATGTCTATGCCGGTGCTCATCTCACCTCTCGCGGTGACGCCCACCGCCAAGAAGGGCCGCGAAGGAGAAGACATCCTACACCTGTACGCTTCTCCCTTGCCGGCCACGCCTACCATTAAGCCAACCCCGCCGACCCTGCAGGAGGCACTGGAGGCCCGCTACGGGGTCGATCCCCCGGAAGCCGATTTATCGGCTTATCTGATTATAGAGACGTCACCTCTACCCCGAACACCGGAGGCCCCACGTACTCCCCGCACTCCTGCACATTTGGCCAAAGGGATAGATCGCCTCTATTTCGAGCTGTTCGGCTCGATGTCACCGGCGTCTTGCTCTCCCCGGACCGCAGGCCTCGTGATACAAACGAACTGCAAGACGGTAGTTAGCCCACCACCACGAGCAACGCCAGTTCACAGTCCACCGACACCACTACCAGCCGAGCCGAGAGAAGTACTGAACGCACCCGAGGGAGTCAGTCCATTGCCCACCAATCCACCGCCCGTCACGTCAGAACCTCTTGCGACAACAATGCCTGCTCCAGCCATCCCAGTGCCCTATCGACGATACCGGGTGTTCCTGGAAGAGGGTTCCAAGTGGGTAACCGTGAAGAACCCCGACGCTCCCTCCAAAAAGAAGAAGAAACGGCAACGAAATCGGAAACACTCCGACTACACTAACCGAAATGTGGAAGGAAGACAATAAAAATGATGAAAATTCCAAATAATAGACTTTTTTCTTTTTTTTTTCCCGTTTTTTCTTTTTCCAGAGAAAGGAGGGGATGTGACGAAGCGTTTCTCGCCTCGCCTCAATACCGAACACCGTAAGCAACGCTCACGGCCAGCAGTCCAGTTGGCTCAGTCGGTAAAGCAGCAGCAGACAGCAGGTAGACAGATTGAGAGTCACGGTTCGAATCCTACTAGATTCTCATTTTTATTTTTATTCTTAAATTTAAAATAACGGCCAGAACTTGTTAACGGACATCAGTCGATTAAATAAAATAATTTAATTTTCCATTTTTGCCGCAGAACAATTAATTTTTAATTAAGTTTTGGGTATAAAAGCCGTGCTAAACACAGCCAAAGCAGTTAGTCTCCTTGGTAGTCTAGGGAGATAAACGCTTGAGTCCAGTACCTACAGTCCGCTGTCCGTCATCTGTCTTGGTAAGACATTTTTCTAAATTTCAAAGTCTCTGTGAGTTGAACACCTTGGCAGTCTAGGGTGTTCCTCTAGTTTATTTCATTTCTGAGTGATCGCCTTGGTAGTCTAGGGCGGTCCCATCTTTACTTGTGTCTGTGAGTTGAACACCTTGGCAGTCTAGGGTGTTCCTCTAGTTTATTTCATTTCTGGGTGATCGCCTTGGTAGTCTAGGGCGGTCCCATCTTTACTTGTGTCTGTGAGTTGAACACCTTGGCAGTCTAGGGTGTTTCTCAAATCTCTACGGTCGAGTGCCTTGGCAGTCTAGGGCCCTCCCGGTTTCCATTGCTTTAATCTGTCTACCGCTGTCCAATTCTGATCATACAACGCGAATAAAATAAGAACAAACAAAAACGCTGTCTCACGACGTCCACTGCTGCTCACTTGACGAGGTGCGACCTTCAATCCATCGCAGCTCCGTACGGTCTAGTGGTTACGCATCTCGCTCGCCACACGGAGGACCCGGGTTCTATTCCCAGCTTGGGACAACTTTGTTTTTTTATTTTTTTATTTTATGTATTTAGTTCAACAGTCAAGTTTATGATAAATAATTTTTCCGTATTTTCAATTATTTTAGATATTAAGGAAATAAATAATTACACAACGTGTATTAAATTTTTGGTTTCAATAAATTCGTTATATTTCTGTCACCGAAGTTGCGAGTTAGTAATTTCAAATCCCCTGGCTTCCTCTGAGTATCCGGCACCCCTAATTACAGGTTCGACGCTGCTCCGTCCGTCAGTTAAGGCGCCCGAGCAACCACTACCGCAGCAAAACCTGGAAATCTGCGACATCAGTCAGGTAGGAGCGTCACACCACCCAGAAGCCCTGGAATCTCCAGCAGGAAGAGGAGTAGCTAGTTTTTTGTTGACCTATTTTGTTGATGCAGCTTGTGTAAGTAATTTTTGATTGATTGTTGTTTAATTTATTACTTGTTCTCTGCTTAATTTGATTTTACTGGATGTTGCTTATTAACTTAGTTTGCATTGTATTTTGTCATTTCCTCTTATTAAATATTACACTGTCATTTAGTCAGAATTCCTATTCGCACCTGCCTAGTTCCCAAGTCGCTAGATCTCTTTCAGCTATTGTTTTCGACTTGGGTGGCGCTCTCATACCCACACCCGCTCGTGCAACCAACATCAGTCGGTCACTTTTGTGTGTTGCCTTCGAAAGGTAAGTGTTTACCCAAGAAGGGATCACAAAACATCCAGACACGTATGTGACGTCTTTGTTATTACATTTGGATCAGAAGTATTAAAGACATAGACATTATAAAGACGTCTTAACGACGTATTTATGTTGTATAGGTTACATGGGCTTCCCGCGTCCGCAATTTTTTTTGCAGTAGTAGTAGATTTGTTAAAATTAAATAGAACAAAAAATCAAGCATAATATTATGAAACAATAAAAAAATCTATCAATATTTTATTCACAATATACAAATAAAATAATTTAAAAATTTATTTCTAAACAAAACTAATAGTTTTTAAATACAATAAAAATAAAGAAACACATGAACACATCAACATCATTTGACTTTTGTGCAATAATAAATTGTTGTAATGATGTGATATGTGATTTTATAAACTCATTCGTACCTAAAACAAAAATAATTTTAATATATATGAAGTCTCAAAATATACATTATTTCGCGTTGTGACAGATCATTTTAAAAAGGATCTAGATCGATTCAAGATCATCACATTTATTATGATCTAAATCAGATCATAGACCAATTTTTATGATAAGATTTTTTTTTAGATCAGAACAAAAAAGATCAATTACTATATTTTTAGTATAATAATATTAGACGAAATATTGAACTGTTGAATAAAAATCAAAAAATCTACTGTGGCCACCACAATAAGTTTTAATACTTGCTTTCGTAAATGATTTAATTTTTTCCATTATGCAGCCAAATTTATTTAAGTTGATATCAACGTCGACATAATTTGAATAACATATGAAAAACAACTGACAATCGTTTTATTGTTGTTTTTGATTCTCCGGCTAATTTTTTTCCCAGAGATCTTTAATTTGATAATACGTTTGAAAAATTTTAAATAATTTTTGGAGAAACAATTGAAAATCGCGTAAATGTCATTTTTTACTTGTTTACTAAACTTATCTCCCTGATAGCGTTAAATTGACACTAAAAGCGGTATACTTAATTTTAATAATTTAAAAAGAAAAAATTGACGATCGTTTCAATTCTACTAGAATTATTTTCCCGAGAGCTTTAATTTGATACCACACACGATAGTATTTGAATGAAAATAAAAAAGTTCAGTTTATAAAGTTGGTTGAATAAAGCTAATTAACGAACTTAAAGTAAGTTTTTTAAAATAAAATTTCAGTCCAAAATTCCAGTGCAATTTTAAGTTATCCAACATCCAGACAGACCAACAAACTGACAGACCGACTTTTTTTTAAATAATGATTTTTGGGTTCAGTACGGTCTAAATCGTGAAGATTCATCGAAATCTCGAAGTGTAAAAAAATCACGATTACAATACTTACAATATTACATAGATCGAGGAAGTAAAAATAACGTAGGTACTTACAAGCGATTCAATCTACAATATTTAAGATTATACTTATTCTCACTTAATTTTTAATTTACAAGATTTAATTGGCTTAACGTGGAAAAAATCTAAAAATCTGATCTTTTTTGATATCCAGAATACTTATTTGATCTAGATCCTTAAAGATACGATGATCTAAGTCACATAAAAAATCACGCAAATTGATCTAGACGAGTCACAACACTGTTTTACAGGATGTAACCCAACCTGTGTAACAAAATTTAAGGGTATTGTATTTAGTATAAGACGCACTGATCTTAAATAAAAAAAAATTGTTGAAATTCGTTAAATAACCAGTAGTTTGCAAAACAACATCATTTTGGGTACCACTGGTTGTCACATTTAAATACAAAAAAAATTAAACGATAGTTATGCAGTATTTATTAGCGTAATTACATTAATGTACCTAATAATAATTTGACAAACAGGAAAAATGAAATTTTTAGGTATGAGGTCTGGCTTATAAATAACGAGACTGCGCGCGCAAAAGGCATCCTAGAGGTGTAGGAGGGGAAACGAATGCAGCGTTTTTGTCGCAGTAGTAGTATTTTTTCTATAAAGGTTAGAAACGAACGTGTTTTCTTCTCGTCTCGATATCAATGTATTTTATAATGGATTTTGCACCAGGACAACGCACCTGCTCATAACGCGCTGTCTGTGAAGCGTTATTTAGCCGCTAGAGGTACTCCGGTGCTCGAACACGCGCCGTACTCGCCTGATTTAGCAATTTGTGACTATTTTCTATTTCCGAAGATCAAGTCTCTAAAACACCGTCTGCGCGCACAGGCTCGTTATTTAATAGCCAGACCTCATACTTACATAATGTGTCTTATGTAGGACCCATTTTCTGATTTGCGAATTTTAACAAAATTATTTTTCTACGCCTGCTTCTGAAAGTTAATGTTTCTACATTGTTTTTAATGTTGAAAGCAGCTGTTTGTCGCAAGTGTGTTGGAAAGTACCTTGTCGCACACTTTTGGGCACTTTACAATACAGTTTTGCTTTTATTTACTTAATTTATGGTTATTTTTGTATTTTTTAACTTCCTTGTTTTGCAGGAGCAGAAAAAATAGTGTGTATAACACGTATTGAAAATATTTTGTTGAACTTAAACGATTGCAACCCTCCGTTCGCTCGGGTTGCAATTTTCGTTCGCGTTCGACAAAACTATATTTTCAAAATAACTATTTTCATTCATGATAAGTGTGTCCAATACTATACCCTTAAATTTTGTTACACAGGTTGTGTTACACCGTGTATATTTACTTACACTTTTAACTAATTTGCTCTTTTTTGATAGCTTTCCTTAAAAAAATGTATAAAAAGAAAATATAAAAACACGGAGTTTGCAATTATACTAAATGTTGCTAAAGTAGATATGTTACAATTAGAACTCGTCATTACTGCCCCAAAATGTACTACACCAGCTATAAATTGTACCTACAAAATATAGGAAATTAAATTAAATAACGACAAGAAAAATTAAGAGGAATCTTCAGTAGTATGCATTTCCCTAGTTCCATGGCTCTCTGAAATAATGCGAATATTTCTCGTGGTGTTAGTATTGTATGGTGTGCCGATAACGCGTTTCAATATTGTACTGTTGTGCGCATGACGTCAGCTTAGGAGCAACTTCGCTTGAACAGTAAGACTAACGTGTAGTTTTGGCGTGTTTTTCTTTGGCAACATTATTGCTATTTATTTATTAAGATCTGTTTCTTCGCCATTGAACGATATTATGGCCGTTTGCACCATGTAAGGTTAAATTCTGCGATTATCAAAACTTAGTTAACCAGGGATCATTTATAGTTAACTAAAACTTGGTTTAATTTTATTGAGACTTGCACAGTATTGTATTAACCAAAGATTAGTTAACCAACTCTCTGTGTACATTTTGGGAATTCGAGTGAATTTTTCTAGGAGAAATATCTCTATTTCCACCCTAATTTTCAATTCATGAAAATGACGTTTTTTGGCCTAAAAACGTCGTACTTCGACTATTGTTAAAACGTCTGCAAAAACATGGACGGGTTGATTCAATAAAATGTAAAAACAATTCACACCTTTTCCTGTAAATGACACAAAAAACGAAGTTCCTACGATGATTAGGCGCAAAGTTATGAAAGATTTGAGAAGACTATGCATTTTGGCTTGATACCACCGACATTAGCGTTACCCGACGTGCACCACGAGGAGGTTGCCGGTTGGATTTTTTCATGGGTTGAAAATTAGGGTGGAAATAGAGATTATTCTTAAAAGGGGGTAGGTATGACATTACAATGATATTTTACTATGGAAAGTGTATGAAATAAATTTATTCTAAAAAGGGGGTAGGTATAACATTACAATGCAATTTTACTAGAAAAAGTGTATGAAATGAATTGATTCTTAAAAGAAGGTAGGTATGTCTTTACAATGCAATTTACTATGGAAACTGTATGAAATGACAAGATTCTTAAAAAGGGGTAGATATGGCTTTACAATGCAATTTTACTAGGGAAAGTGTATAAAATGAATTGATTCTTAAAAGGGGGTAGATATGACATTACAATGCAATTTTACTTTGGAAAGTGTATGAAATGAATTGATTCTAAAAAGGGGGTAGGTATAACTTACAATGCAATTTTAGTAGGAAAAGTGTATGAAATGAATTGATTCTTGAAATCCAACCGGCAATCTTCTCGTTGTGCACCGTGCACATCGGGTAACGCTAATGTCGGTGGTACCAAGCCAAAATGCATAGTCTTCTAAAATCTTTCATAACTTTGCGCCTAATCATCGTAGGAACTTCGTTTTTGTGTCATTTACAGGAAAAGGTGTGAATTGTTTTTACATTTTATTGAATCAACCCGTCCATGTTTTTGCAGACGTTTTAACAATAGTCGAAGTACGACGTTTTTAGGCCAAAAAACGTCATTTTCATGAATTGAAAATTAGGGTGGAAATAGAGATATTCCTAACCAAGCATGTTTCCTCTTTAACTTTAACTTTGGTTACAAAATTCGTAGACACTTCATTTTTTTGTGAAATCCACGAAAATTGATTGAATTTAATCGCCTTGATGGTTGATCGACTCGAAAAAAAATTTCCAGCTCCGTACACACTTCCAAAGTTGGACTTTTTTCACAAAAAGTTTTGTTTTCTTCAGAGAGGGGAGGAGGGGATTGAAAATGATGGACAGTAAAGTTCGCATACACCCTCTTAAAAAGGACACTTCAAGCTTACCTGGCATCATCAGAACTTCCAAAACGGTCGCATAGAAGCCAAGTTATGACGGTTTGAAAATCACCTAAATTTTGACAAATCTCAAGTGTCTCGTTTTTAGTTTTGACCAGTGTATTTTATTTTGATTACTTATTTATTATTAAGTTATAGCAGTAATTCAAATCAAGACCACAAAACAAGTGTCAAACGTTGACGGAGACACAAACATAATGTTAGGGAATGCTCCAATTTCTCCTTTTTTTTTCTCGATTTTTGTTTTGACCAGTGTAATTAATTAATAAATAAAAAATTGTAATATCGCGTTAGGTTAATAACATTTGTTTAATTTGTAATAACATTTGTTAATAATTATATATAAAATCTGTAGATGGCAAAATTAGAAAGACTCAAGAAATCCAAAATTTATCAGCGATGAAAAAATTATTGCCTTATTAGAAATAATGAAAAACCACAAAATTATAATAGAAAACAAAAAGACAGACATAATTACTATTCGAGATAAGGAAAGTGTATGGATGGTAGTTGAGCGTGAATTTAATGTCATTTTACCAGCAGATATGAAATTATTTGTAATACTATTAACAAGCGTATTATTTACAGATTATAATATTTAGGAACACACAGAACGTGGAATACCTTGGACATAATATCTATCTTCGATATCAATATTTAAATTATTAGTCATCTGTTCTACAACATATTTATCAAATAAACAAGTAGGAATATAATTTAAATACATTTAAAAAGTACTTACCGCAAAGATATTTCAATTAATAAAAAATATAATATGTTCAACTTCTTCTCAGTGAGAGTTAAACTTATAGATTGTCAGTTAAACCCTGAATATTCACGGTTTAAATATTTGTTCTTAAACGTCTTTTTAAGCGTAGCTTAGTGAGTGGTGAAAACCATTTTTGAAATAACTAGCCTCTAAACTACAGTTAAATTTTAAACTTAGATGTTCATAAGTGTTTATTTAAACATAACTCCTTTTAAAATAGCTACAATATTGAAATTAATTACACGATATTCCACGGACAATTCTAATAATGCAGGCTTGCGCAGCCTCTGAATCTGCTCCCAAGTCCCAAGCGTGCTGCGAAGCGGACGTCACAGTGTGCGACAAGGATACGTATACATATGAGCGTAGGCAAACCATACAATACTAACACCACGATATTTCTCAAACGCTACGGTATTTGTCAGTATTAAAGTAAGTTTTGTAGACTAGAATCTTGTACAAAAATAATCATACACGACGGGACCAATGCAGTTTTCCACGATTTTTTGGTTTATTATGTTATACCTACATTAAAATATTATTTCTTTTTGCCAAAAAGTTGCTAATAAGCCAGAAAAAACATCATAAAGTTTAGAAAAATAGGTGCCGCGACCCGCGAAAATCGATGCCGTGACGTCACCGGCCCTGAGAACATACGTTCACCGCGCTGGCCGAATACGAGACGTAGGTCTTACCTTATTTCAACACAGGTCCGTCGTCCATTCCGTAGTCAAAACGACAAAAAACGAACTTACACGAACAAATCTACTCACGGTTTGGTCATGACACGACGTGACCCGAAAATTTCACGACCTGTGCCACCTCTAAAATGTACCTACTAGCCCGAAACTCGTACTTTACCGCATTTTAGCAATGCACTGACATTTTGAAGTTGAAACATAACTGTAAAAGTGTTTTCGTTGCGAGTAAACTGTTTATTATTGACTTGAAGGTAATGTTTTTATAAACATTTAATAGAGAAATAATGAACCTACAGATGTGACTTTTTAAAATTTAAAAAATAAATTTTTTTCGAAATTTTTATAATCATGCACAATTTTTTTATTAAAATTTTAAAAAGGCACAACTGTAATTGATTCTTTAAGTATAAAATCCTTGTTGAAATACAATTTTACAAAACTCGCTACGTTTGTACGTTTTGTGCTGGAATATAGAAGATAGACGGGCGTCTTAAGGCCGGAATGTAGCTGTCTACGATTTCGTCGAGAAAAAGGAGAGTTAGGTATATACACATTTAGTGAGTCGAACAAAGGCAGCAATAGCGAACGCGCTCTGAAAGTGGCATCGTATTTGTAAAATATTGTAAGACAAAATAAATAATCAAACGCATTAATTATATACTGTATAACATTTTACCTACAGTGCGACGCATGAATTTTAATATATTTTGTATTTAAAATGCCCTAAATTAAACATGTAAAAGTAGTATTTTTCTCTTTATTCGGCATTTATTTAAAACAATGCTATGGACAAATATGGTAAAATCGATGCGTCGTAGAATGAATATTAAAAATTGTCGTAAAATTCCAATATCCTTACGTTAGTATTAGATTAAATATTTTACAAAACGTAGAGCACTGTTTTTCCTCTTTTTTATCTTTTTTATCACAGTAAAAAAGTATTTTTAACAAATTACTCCCAACCTAATAATCCTTTAAATCTAAAAAAAATACCGTACAAAGACAAAGGCAATACAAATCTAGCCACGTTGTCGAATTTTTCAAATTGTTATTATTATTATTTATAAACAATTAAATAATAATAATTCGGAGAAAAACTCTTCGTAACTATGATTGCATTGTAAATTTAAATGTTTGTATCACATTATTATATAAAATATTCAAATAGTAGTCGAGTAATTTGTTAAATAAATTTAAAAATTGCATGCGTGTTAGACAATCAAATTTTCTAAACAAGAATGAAGCGAAACATAGCAATTAGATAAATAGAGACAACATGTGCTCATAAAACATAGGCTGTCAGCGCAGGTACCAGAAATAACGGTGATTTGTGATCTAGCAGCGCTGAGCGATAAAACCCCCTATAATATTTGTTCGAGGGAGTTGAACTCCCCCTCAGGGTGGGCTTATACCCTCTTTGGCAGAGACACCTTGTTCCATTACACATTCGGACTGTTAGAAAAGATCATGTTGGCAAATCTAATTATGCTTTAAACGTGATTTTACTAGAATAAAAATGAACTACATACCAAAGATTCCTCTTAAGGTAATCCTCTACCTATGGCAGAAACAATCAAAAATATTGATTTCGCACGCTATTCTATAGCGTTTATTGTTTTGTTAAACATAAAAATAATAAATAATTTGTTTGAGAGGAAAAATAATTTTCGCACCCATATTTGTAAAAAAACTGCAATATTTGTAAAAATGGGGTTTTTGCGCGCCACTGTACAGCTTTTATTTATAAATAACTTCTAATTTTAATATGTTGTCAACAAAGCTTGGATCTGCGAAACAACCGATCGAATTTTTTTAATTCGTTTTAAAATAGAAGATACAAAAATTGTCTAAATTCAAATTAACATATTTCGATTTTAATGCAAAATTTAAAAATTCTGCATCGATCATTTTGTAGATTGTACTTTTATCTTCAACAATATCTTTATATTATTATAAAGGGTGATTCATCATAACTTGCTTTTTCCTTTTTTAAAATGCGATCGTAGTGGGGAGAGAGTGATCTCATTCGACAGGTACACATTTAAAGTTTTGTTCCCCACCCGGTCAGTCGCCATCATGCGTTGGAGCCCGGAGCAGCATGTGTTTTCAATTCGAAGGCGGTTCAATGCCCGCTCGCTCGATTTGGTTCCTTGTGATTTTTTTGTGGGGTTTTTTGAAATTCCACGTTTACGTCAACCGTCCAAAGACCCTAGAAAACCTGAAGGCCAACATTCGAGCCGGAATTGCCAACAGACCGGCTGCCATGCTGGAAAGGGTTATGACAAACGTCAGAAATCGGCTTATTCAGTGTATAGACAATGGGGGGCGTCACCTACCTGATATGATTTTGAAAACTGGGTGAAATAAAACTTTAGATATGTCCCTACATTAAATAAAGATAAAAAGTTTCTGATTCATAAAATGGGCATTATTGTTTTTTGAAATAAGTAAGTTAACAATAAACGCTGTGAAATGGCGCGTGAAATCCATGTTTTTAGTTGTTTTCTGGCGCGGTAGAGGATCGTCTTAATTATATACCTAACTTACTAATTGCAACACTGTGATGTATTTTTTCCACCATAAATACTTTTGTATTTCGGGCCCAAAAGCAGCTAAGAAATAATATGAATACATAATTATATGTACGAATGCATTCATTAGCATTAAAAAAATAAAGCTGCCCCCTGGATAATATCTGATGGAAAACCAAACAAACAAAGGAGTCGATATGTGGTGGTAAACATGAAGAAAAGATATTTGGTTATTTTTTTTGCGTAGAGCAAAGAAAAACTGAAAAAAATTGTGCAGTAAAGCCCTGTTCACACGCGGACACATAGAAGACACACAAATGCGACACACATAGAAGCCACAAAATACCTCTATTTCACAAGCAACACACACACAGTATTTCTTACTGTTGCGTGTGTGTCTTCTATGTGTCCGCTGTGTGTCCATTGTGTGAACAGGGATCAAGGTAATTGTCTACATTAGGGATGGGCAATATATCGAAACGGGTCTAAGGAATTTTTTTTTGCGGCTTACTGGTCGGATGCGGGAATTATACCGGGTGCTCATGACAGGTGATGGTCTCCGATTTCATACAGCATGCCTTTTGGAGGATACCATATTGACCCTATGACAACATAGAAAAACGGGAATTAGACCCTTGCACGCTTGCTTCATCGGCATGCTGTATGAAAACACGGAAAATCATATTTTTTTATTACGAAATCACGTGACCGTTTGAGCCCTTTGGGATCCTGCGAATCGCATGCCTGTATTTTTTAAGATTTTAAATGTGTTTAAGTTTCTTTTGATAAAAGGGCACGCATAATTAAGGCTGGCGTCTGAAGCAGTGAAATCGTAGTTCTTTCTCAGTTCAAAAAGTATTGATTCAACAGAAACAAAAAAAATATTTTTTACAATTTTAAAATGGTATCCAGGGACAGACACTATTTACTTGTTTATAAGTTAATAAATGTAAAAGTTATAAACAAAAAATAATCATTTTAATAAAATGAAGAATCAATTGTCACAAATTCAAATATGTTTACAGTTTGTAAATAACATGTACCAAATTTGAATAATCGAAGAACGGAGATTTTTCCATAAGAGCTAATGTTAAGTTAGTTCAGCGTATTATTGCTGACGGCATTACGTGTGTTCTTGTACCGCGCTCGCTAACCCCCCCCTCCCGCCGGAGCTCCTTAGTTCTACAATACGTTAAATAATAACAATAGTAAAACTAAAAATATTATTATTTTATCCCATTATGCCAAACTACCCAACTATTCCTTTAGTGATTGTTTCTCCGGATTTTTGTAAATGATAATAATTAACAAATAATATACCTAATATTTATTTCTATATAAAAATATACAGCTCTGTTAAAGTGAATGAATAAAGAGATTGTTTAATTTTTAAAATATTGATAGAAAATATATACATAGGGGTTCTAAAAATTTATTTTTATTACCAGAGCGCAATTATTTAGTTTCATAGGTAAAATATTATTCTGTCATTTTTGACAACGTTAATTACTAAAATATTTTATAAAATAGTAACGAAACAGCAACATTAGAAAACAATATGTTCCAAATATTGATATAAAAAACGTACCTACCAATAGAATATTGCTACTAGTAGTGCCTTTGTCCGTACTCTTAGTTTAATTATATACTTTGTCTAAAGTTAGCAAGTGTTTACTCTTGTCATCTAGTGTTTTTACTTATTAGTGCATTATTTTTATTCATCATCTTTACTTGATCTCGGCTAGCGTCCAACAATTAATCTTTGATTGCAGTTGTAGTGTAGTCTGCTCGTTATTATTCGGTTACTCTCGGCTTACGTTCGCTTCTAGTGCTGTCCCCTCCATTAAAATAGCATCGCAGAGTTCAAGACCGGCGGGAACTTTTGTTACGCGTTTCATCGTTTCAAACGCCAGCCTTAAATCAGAGAAAAACACAAAAATTTTGTGCAAGTGGAAAAATGCAATTTTCCATATGACCGGAAAATGTGCAAGGGTTTGATACCCGGTTTTCTTTGTTGTCATAGGGTCAATATTCTATCCTCAAAATAGCATGCTGTATGAAATCGGAGACCATCACCTGTCATGATCTCCCGGTCTATATAATAAATCGGAATCCTGCGGGTCGGGTGCGGGTTTAATTTTTGCCTGAATCAATTTCTCCGTGAAAATTATTTTTAGAAAACATTGCAATGTTTAATGATGTAACTATGGTGATTGGGAATTGACATTTGGAAATGTCAAAATTTTTTCGTATTGGTATTTATTTTATTACAATTTTGTAAGTAATAAATACGTCGTAGATAAAGTACAATATATAACTCGCTATAATGGCTATTAAAGAGGTTGGGGACGCCTGCAGCGGCGTACCCAGACATTAGTCTAGAGGGAGGGGAGGATATGAAAATAAAAATATTTTTGATAATGTAAAACAAAATTCGCTCAACGCCTCATCGCAAGTTGGCTGATGTCATTGCAATCAGTTGCTGTGATATTTATTTTTACAATAATTACCTACTAATTCACTAATCAAAAATGCTTGACATGCTTACATTTTTTTTAAATAACTTGCAAATGTACAAAATAACTTGCAAAAAAGTACATAAAATCTTCAAGAACTTATTTTTAAAGGTTTATAGGAAATATTAATACAAGTTCTATGAATTTATCATCATTTTATCATATAGTAGCATGTGAAACAAAAATTTAGTGAATTGCCATAAGAGTTCATGTAAAACGAGCGTAATTTCAACATTCAATTACTCAAAAACCGGATAGACGAAAATTTAAAAAAAATTGTTTAGAATCTCAATAGTGAAATAAAGGCACTGTATAAATTTCAGCCTCTCATCATCATTTTAATATACGGTCACCAACCTCCTTAATCCCTCAGATGATTAAAACCCTCGCTCGCTTTGCTCGCTCGTGTTATAAACTTAATCTTCAGGAATAATAGCATCCATTATAGCGTCGTTGTATAATATATACTATTATTGCGATTATATTACCTACTATTATTACCTACTTATTACCTACTTATTACCTACTTACTGTATCAAAAAATTCGGTATATTTTGACATCAAAAACAGGTATATTGCAATTGCCGGCTAAAAATTATTAAATGTAATTAATAATATAGGTGAATTATTATAATAAACTATTACCTTTAAGCCATTAGTAGTATTAGCTTTATCAACTGAATTACATTGCCAAAAATGCATCTTTCCAAACCAACAGTCACAAGCCTGTAAAATTACAATAAATTATGTGTCAACTTTAATATTATGGACATACTGTACAAATGATTACATACCAAATAAAATAAATAAACACTAATTGCCACTTGGAAACTGTTATAAACAATTAAAACATGTTTTAATTGAAAAGGTTTCCGATTTTCCATATATTTGGGCAAAAATATTTTTACTATAAGTAAATATGCAAGTACGGCTAAAAAACATGATTCTGGTGGTATCAGAAACCAGTCTTTTGTTCGATAATCTAAAAAAATAATCGTATATAAAAATTGTGTGCCTATTTATTACTTTTCATTCAAATTTGACCATAAAAGATTTTGTTTTTGCTTGTTGTAAAGATGAACATAAAAGTTTGACCATGCCCACGGTTAAGGCCCATCTCTTGCTATCAAATGCAAAGCAAAAAAGCTGTTACAATAAATCATTTTCTGACTTTGGTTTTGAAATCGATGACCTCATATTTTACAATGATGTACTTATAGGTTGTGCTTACATGGCTACAGAATGAAATTTACAAAAACCTTGTCGTATTTTGTTAAATAATTTCTAAAAATTACTAAAAATGCGAGTTTTACATAAATTATTACAGTCAATGGGTTAACTGTTTTCAAAAATTTCTCTATTACCAGTCTTCCGACTAATGTATATTATCGATTTCAAAAGAAATTTTTTATTTTTGTGCATTAGTCGACGTATAATATGGATTATTAAATAATAAATATTAGCTCCAAGTTCTGCTAATAATTGATGTCACAGCAATTAATAATTTGCATGTATGAGTCATGATTCTTCATGTTAAATTTCAATTTGAATTCTTTTATAATATATCCAGAATAGTTCAAATTGTTAATCTTCCGGATTTACAAGTGTAGAGCATTTCTAAACGAATTAAAATATTGACCTGCGGATTCCTGCATTAGATTCTCCAAATAATTCTCTATAAGGCACTCATGTCATGGACCAGTTAAACGTGATATACAAACTTTGACGATAAGGAAAGATGGCAATTCTCGGGCACGTGCTACTCGTATTAGAGCATCTTCAAGAATGCCGATATCCGGCTCACACCTAGCACGTAAAGTGTACTATCGTAATCGAACAAACAAACACGATCATAACTTCATTAGCACACTTGCATTCCTATCATTAATTATTATTACAATCAACGTGATTGCTAACCCTGACAAATAAACGTTACAAAATATTATTAAGAAATGCATATTTCTATTGTTTCCAATATTTTTACAAGACTTTCGGAAATTTCCAATATTTTCATTTACAACACTAGTAAAGGGTAACTGACAGACAGTGTTGTAATATATAAAAATATGTTTTATCTAGATAAAGATAAAGACAACTTACTTTGTATTTATCTAGATAAGATAATAGATAACCATTGAAAAAAATATCACTTATAATATCACATGTGCATTCATTCTTTCCGGAATTTTTTTGAGTGCTTTCCAACAACGTCTTAATTAGCTCGAGTGGTACACGAGAGCTAATTACGTTGTTGGAATGCACGATAAAAAATTTCCTGGACATGAATGCATGCACGAGTGCATATTCGGTAAGAAAATCGCAATGACACGGCCGCTCTATTTTAGAATTCTTTTTACAATAGAAACTTGAAATATTTACTAAATTTGTATTTAACATATATGTATTATTTACCTTATTACTTGCTAATTTACACTCAAAATGACAATTTAACTATTTTTTAATTTAATGTCAAAGTGGCAAATGACGAAAAATTTCCGCTTATTAATTTCAGTTATAGTCCATTTGAGAATGACTGGCAGTAATAAATCATTCTGTCAAAGACATTTCAGTGGCGCGTCAATAATTGTTTGCACAGGGATATAAGTTATTCAAGCTACTAGTAAAAAATTTCCGAGAAAATTTTTATATAACCTTGGTTACTATTATTGTAATCCATTCATCCATTGGCTGTTATTTGTGTCATGCGATTTTCTAGATAATATGTAGATAAAGGATAAAAAATTATTATCTAGATAATTATTAGATAATTGACTCCACAAGTTGTGACGTCACGACCGCCATGTTATTGTAGTAGGTTACGGTTTACGTTCCAAACAAACCATTACAAGCGTGATGCAGAGCATAAGTAAGTATGAAAATATCATATTTAATTAAAAAATTCAGTTTATTTTGAAGTTTAGTAAATATTTAAACTAATAGGAAAGTGTAACCTATCAACAAACTTTACTTTAGTGTTTATTTGACAGATATTGCTTAAATACGAAATATTTGATGAATGCAAGTTGAACATATCTGTATTAAAACATTAATGTACTTACCTTACACAATAACTAGCATTAATAATAGTATATTATTTAACGAGCAAATAATCGCCTTCGGCTCGTGAATAAACTTTCATCCTCTTGAATTATAGCCATTATTTGCGAGTTAAATACGACGTTTTATCTACGACTTTTTAAATAAAGCAATATTTCTTATTTACAAATTTGTATTCATATTAACCTAACCTCAAAAAATTGACAATTCATCCGAATAATTTTGACAGTTCGGAAGAATAAAGTACTCATTATTTAACAGTGTGAAATAATGAATTCATTATTTCATAATGTGTCTTTATGGAGGGGTTTATTATACTACTTTCACGTATATAATGAATACATTATTCTATTGTTGTAGATAAAGAAATAAATGACTTTCAAACTGAGCTACACTTAAAATAACACGTTGAGCTGCGTTTGTCTGGAACGCCAACCAAACCGTAACCATAGTAACCTGGCGATCATGACGTCACACTTGCGGAGTCAATTTATAGATAATATTTAAAAAATATAAAGGACATGTTATAAAGTAGTATAAGCGGTACCAGCTGGAGAGCCGGCAGCGTTGCAAGCTTATGCGTTGTATACTTGCAGTTTGATTACATTTGAATTCGATAAAAATTACAAAAGAAAAAAAGTTGGTTATAATTTTATTAAAATTATTATCTAGATGATAATTTGTAATTTTATCTAGATAATATAATAGATAAATATGAAAAAAAATCTAGATAAGATAATAGATAAAATATATTAGGTATCTAGATGATTTATCTGGATAAAATTATCTAGATAAGTTACAACACTGCTGACAGATATGGGTATAATGTGTCAACTCCACTGATGGTTGCTAGTGGCGTGCACACCTGTACACCACAGGGAAATTATTGTTCTAATCTTTTATGTTCATTTTTGAAAAATGTAATATACAGTATAGGTACGCGTTGTTTTTCTTACCTGCACCATATTCAAAAATATGCTTCATACTATTTATTGATTGAAATATTTTGTATTTATATCTGAAATAAGAAAAAGTAAATGTTAGATTTAAAATAAAAACTTTTAAAGCAAAATGCATGCTATAGTGTGTTATTTTGGACTTGAAATCTACTTATGCCGCCTCGTTTTGATTTAATCTTTGCCGCTTCGATGTGATTACGTACTAAACTCACCATCTAAACATAGAATGTCATAAAATTACAGTTTAATTTCAAATTTACTTAATTACTGAACCGAAACCGGAATTCCGGGCTCTTTATAAACCAGATCGTCGGATCATTCTTAATTTTTTGGTAAAAAATATGCAACATTGAATAACGACCAGGGTTAAAAAATTAATTTAAAAATCTGACGTGGCCAGTACACAACCTCCCGCCGTATCTAGAAAACTGACATAAACATAAATGTACGTACAATCCAGTGCCCATTTAACACATAAGTACAAATAAAAATCTAAAGCATTCAAACACCGAAATCTGCATCATCTGAATCAAAAGATTCATTAGGAAAATTCAAATCAAGAATTTTAGATTCGATGTAAATGCAAGATGCAAACATAGGAACAGTGGCGGCGCTAGACTTTTAAATTTGGGGGGCAGCAGGGACCAAGACAAAATTTAGGGGGGTCACCAATTTTTAAAATTAATTTTAGTACTGCGTATATTTTAATATTTTTTCAAAATAATTTTGTAATATTTGCCGAGTACTTATTACCAGTTCTCTCTTCAAAATGCAAATACAAAATGAAATAACAAATAAAACAGAACGTTCAACACTCAACTTTTAACAAATAATATCGCCCTTTTACATCATGTATTATGAACTACGAACTTGCGAGCACTTACATGTCTGTACGAATTCGTAGCGGTAGATTGCACAGATTTCTTTACATATTATATTAAAAAATTATTTAATTACTCAAATTATGGCCAAAAATATTTAGATGCTGCTATAGAAGCAGTACAGCTTAAAAAAATGTCACTAGGGCAAGCCTCGGAGCAATATGCTATACCAAAGTGTACGCTAAGCGATAAATTGAGAAATTTACATCCTTTGAAATATACACACTTATTTAGTAATTGTTGCGATCGCGTTAGTAATAATCGTTGTTGTGCTGCTTTATTTACTTTTGTCAACTTTATCTACAGTTGATGTTAAAGTGTCTTGTTTACTAAAAATGAACGCATACAATCTACTTTTTAACGTAGGTAAGTACAAAATAACATAATAAATAGTCGACTGGTGATAACTTAATCAGAAAATAACGTAGGTACACAAATTATTTATATGTAATACATTTAGTAATTTACGTTACAATATAAATGTAAATATTTTTCTGGAAATTTACAGGGGGCACAGGTCATTTTGGGATGTTGTTAAGCGACGAGGTGAAACCGAGTCTCTTTGAACATCTAAGGGGGCTTAAATCGCATATATTCGCGGTATTTTCAAAGCTTAATCGTATCATCAACGACAGCGATGTTAAAACAAATCAACAATTTTATCTGTCAATTTGTTGACAGTTTGCTAGTTTACATATATTATGGATGGTTTTGAAGTTATTATGGTTGTATCTGTATCTAACGTATTAAGTTCGTTACTAATGAATTATAAGGCCCGGTTTTTCAATTTGACGGTTAACTTGTAGTTCAGTAACTATTAGTTATATTTAAGCAGTAGTTAATTATTTGTTTATCAATACATTTCAAAGTGTTAGTTACGTAATCAGAAATTTTGTATTATATTTCTAATGTTGGTAGTTATTTTGAACAGTGAGCATTACTTCCGCTGTCAAAAAGCACGTAATCTGACATAATCTAACCTTCCTTAACCTTACTTTTCTGTTTTGTTTTCGATGAATTCAATTACGTTTGAGTAATATTTTATTGTATTATTAAAATGGAAACCCTAAAGGCTCATTCCCACTGCTTATCATAATCATAGTTTTTGTTAGTTGTCATAGTCTTACACAGTTTGGCATATCGAATTACGTGTAAACATTCACAGTGCTAGTTTTAGTCTTAGTTTTTAGGCTTTGTCATAAACACAATCACAAAAGTATGCAAACTTCAAATTTTGGTTATAATCATAGTAATTACTTTATGAGATAGCGATATATTTATATACCTGTCTCTTTTTAATGCTGTTGTCAAACAGAATTATGATCTTCTTATGTCAAAAAATTATATTAGGTAGGTAATTAGTCCAGGCATTTTAGATAATGTTTTGGCAAATAGGGGAAAAAATGATAGATAGCTAAATTTTGGTATATACGCTAATAATGGCTTCTAGTTTAACATACTAAAAGCCCTAAACGATATCGCGTGTGCTTCCATTGCTACGACCTTGTAAAGACCTTGAGAATGAGATTTTTGCATATAACCCACGAACGGTGACACCAATTAAAATTTTTTTTACGAAAATGTTGGTAATTTAATGTACTACAAAAAGGCCCTTACCAATTTTATCGTCAGTTTTTTTATTTCCCTCAAAATCGGGAAAAGGCTAATCACCGTTTTGGAATCGTTGAGAGCCCGTGAATTAGACTTCCGGTTTCAGAAAAATTAGCTGCCATTCCGGTTTGCGGCATTCAATTCCTTGCATATTTTTCTATTAGATGTATATATTCTTTAACTTCATCAGGCTTTGGTTTAGCCGGAATTTTAAGTTATTTTAATTTTAGTATATTACTAAATTTTTCATTTATTATGTTTAATCGAGTGTTATTTCTGAACGAATAAAAATACTGACTTCCGGTTTTCGGCATTAGATTCCTTGAACATTTCTCTATCGAATACATTATACTAAAAATGTTGAAACATCTTCGTTTAGCCGAAATCTAATGATATTCTTTAAGAGAATACAGGGATATTATTGAATTTTTTTAATTTGTTGTGTTTAAACAAGTGTAATTTCTGAACGAATAAAAATATCAACTTCCGGTTTTCAGCATTCGATTCCTTGAACATTTCTCTATTAAATACATTATACCAAAAATGTTGAAACATCTTCGTTTAGCCGAAATCTTATGATATTCTTTAAGAAAGCACAGGAAAATTATAGAAATATTTTTTATTTGTCATGTTTGAACAAGTGTAATTTCTGAACGAATTAAAATACAGACTTCCGGTTTTCAGCATTAGATTCTTTGAACATTTCTCTATTAAACACATTATAGTATACCTGTTTTACAATTATTATTAGTACTACATTAAGTTATCGTTTTATGACGTTGTAAGCAGAAACAGTAAAAATAATTGAATAAATAATAATAATTTGTAAAACGCTGTGTATGACTAGCCCATAATAGTTCTAAATTACTCGGATGAATTGTCAATTGTCTTCACACCAAAGTTTGAGGTTAGGTTAATAAGTATACAAATTTGTAAATAAGAAATGTTGCTTTATTTAAAAAGTCGTAGATATATGTAACATCGTATTTGACTCGCAAATAATGGCTATAATTCACTCGGATGATTTATTAACTCGCCTTCGGCTCGTGAATAAACTTTCATCCTCTTGAATTATAGCCTATATTATTTGCACGTTTATATTTATATTTTTTATATTGAATAAAAAATTTCTATAACTTCCCTGTGCTTTCTTACAGAATATCATTATATTTCGGCTAAACGAAGATGTTTCAACATTTTAGTACAGTGTATTCGATAGAGAAATGTTCAAGGAATCTAATGCTGAAAACCGGAAGTTGATATTTTTATTGGTTCAGAAATTACACTTGTTTAAACACAACAAATTTTAAAAAATTCAATAATATCCCTGTGTTCTCTTAAAGAATACCATTAAATTTCGGCTAAACGAAGATGTTTCAACATTTTTAGTATAATGTATTCGATAGAGAAATGTTCAAGGAATCTAATGCCGAAAACTGGAAGTCAGTATTTGTATTCGTTCAGAAATAACACTCGATTAAACATAATAAATGAAAAAAATTAGTAATATACTAAAATTAAAATAACTTAAAAATCCGGCTTAACCAAAGCCTGATGAAGTTAAAAAATATATACATCTAATAGAAAAATATGCAAGGAATTGAATGCCGCAAACCGGAAGTCGATAGTATATTCCATTCAAAAATGGCAGCTATTTTTCTGAACCGGAAGTCGAATTCACGGGCTCTCAACGATTCCAAAACATCCGGATCAATAAACAAAATTTATTTTGGTTGCTTTATAACTGCAGAAATCAAATTTGAAAATACACGGAATAGCGAATTAATAGTAACAGCCATGGAATTAAAAACAGGAGATGAACAAATGCGTAACGTTTTAAACGTCAAATTATTAGTACCTACGTATAAATGATTTTGACAATCTATTATTCTGACATTGACGTTTAAAGCGTTACGCATTTGTTCATCTCCTGTTTTTAATTCCATGGCTGTTACTATTAATTCGCTATTCCGTGTATTTTAAAATTTGATTTCTGCAGTTATAAAGCAACCAAAATAAATTTTGTTTACTGATCCGGATATAGAATTTTATGCTCAACAACATTTATTTGAAACATTTTTGTCTAAAATAATTAGGGAAGCAATGCGAAAAGAAAAACTGATTTACCATGTTAATCGCCTATGGCCCGCATTTCGTGTTACCCCCTTTATAATAATACCTATATATTTTACAGTTCTTGAATAAAGCTAAATCTCGTAA
Source organism: Agonum fuliginosum (assembly GCA_947534325.1). Taxonomy (NCBI): domain Eukaryota; kingdom Metazoa; phylum Arthropoda; class Insecta; order Coleoptera; family Carabidae; genus Agonum; species Agonum fuliginosum. The sequence goes on along the minus strand of OX384047.1, from coordinate 13,304,104 downwards.
ATATCTTGTAGATCCTATTTCTAAAAGTAATATATTCGCTCTCGAACAATATTCGTGCGTCTTAATTAAAAGACATGATCGTTATACGCATCAAAATCCAAATGTAATATTATAAAAAATTGACATACTTCATGAAACAATATAATTATATTATAACTACAACTTAACTAATAAATAGGTAGTAGGTAGTTACCAAAATCTACAGATTACTATCAGTTTGTTGGTTAATAAATATCATTTGTAAAACGGAAAAAATATATAAATAAGTATTAGTTAACTGTTAGTTTAATTTTAACTATCAATGACAAAACCGGGCCTGAGTAACTAATGTATTATGTTGTTTATAATTATCAATAAATGTTGCATATTAAAATGTAATAACAGTTGATGATACGATTAAGGAGGTTGGGGACACAAAAATATATATAAAATGTGACCCCCTAGATGTAAAATCATATAGCGCAAACCGGGTAGGTCCATCACAATCCGTTTCCAAGTTATTAAGGGTGGATCGTCTTAAGCGCGCCACCCTGTATATATATATATATATATATATATATATATATATATATATATATATATATATATATATATATATATATATATATATATATATATATCACACACACGCAGACATAGACACACACGCACACACACAAACACATACACACAATGATTTACAATGATATATTCGAGAGAATCCACAAAATCTTAATTCCTACATTCGAGACTTTACAGGGCTATAAGTATAAGTATAAGTATAAGTATTTATTTCATCACTTTACATACATGTTTGTGACAAGTCCAATTGAAAAAATAAAATTTCGACCAGTTTCCTTTAAAAACCAGTGCTTTGATCAACGAAGTGGTTGACATATTCTTCACAGGAATAAAAACAATATTCAAGTAAGAAATTTTTAATGTATAGTTTAAAATGTTTAAACTCCAAAATTTTTACTGACTCTGGCAAGACATTATACAGATTTAAGTTGATTGAATTCTTGTATGATTTATTAAGTCTATATTTAGTGATACGCAAAAGATTTGATGATCTTGTATAGTGATTATCTGTATCTGATACACTTTCAAAGCAGTTAATATTACTATGAACTTCTAATAATGTGTAATATATGAACAAACATGGAAGTGGCATAATTTTTAAAATAATAAAGAGTGGTTGGCAGTGTTCTCTAGTGCCAACCCCCATAATAATTATTCTAATAGCCTGTTTTTGTACTTTGAAAACTCTGTTGGCATGGGATGAATTGCCCCATAATAGGATGCCGTAACTTAAAACGGAATGAAATAGAGAAAAATACGCAGTTTTTAAGGTTTCAAAATTTACTGACTGCTTTAACCTTCTCAGAAGGAAATTGACAGTTGCTAGTTTCCTAACCAAATTCTCGGTTTGAACAAACCAAGTCAAACCATCGTCAACGAGAAGTCCCAACACATTTACAAAATCGCCTTTGATCATTTTAGGATGAGATGAAATAATTAAATTTTGAGTTTTCTCATTATTCAGTTTCAAATTATTTGCAGAAAACCATGATTCTGCACGTTTTAGGTTAGATTCTGAGACTACCTTTAAAGCATCAAGACTTTTGTTAGACGTTATCAATGTCGTGTCGTCCGCAAATAAAACACTTTTTACTTGATCCATGAAAATTGGAAAGTCATTAATATATATCAAGAAAAATATGGGACCAAGTACAGAACCCTGTGGTATTCCATGTTTAATAGTTTCAAATTGAGATACCTCGCCATCCAAGTATACCCCTTGTTTACGATTATACAAGTATGACTCGAATAAGGAAAGCGGCGTTCCAACAATACCATAATGTGTCAGTTTTTGAATTAGCAATTTGTGAGAGACACAGTCGAAGGCTTTGGAGAGATCACAAAGCGTAACGGATGTATGACTTCGATTCTCCAGACCCTCAACTATGTCGCTCACAACACGTAAAATCGCACGAACAGTAGAATGTTTTTGGCGAAGACCAAATTGATTTTCGTTAAATAAATTATTTATTTCAAAATAATTAACTAATTTACATTTAAGTATCTTCTCAAAAATTTTTGAAAATATTGGAATTATCGATATGGGCCTGTAATTATCGACCTTCAAAGGATCACCCTTTTTAAATAGAGGTACAACTTTAGTTTGTTTAAACATATCAGGAAAAACTCCCTCTAAGATGCATTTATTAAAAATGAAAGTTAAGTGAGGTAAGATAATTTCAATAGTCTCTTTTAAAATTCTAATGTTAATGTCATAAACATCGGTACAATTTGAATTATTTAGAGAACGAAACGCACTATAAACTTCTTCGTCAGTAACAAGTTCAAGTGAGAATTCGCATGAAGGCAGAGGCAAACTAAAATAGTCACTGTAATTAGCGGAATGATTAGGTAAGCCAGAGATAATATTATCTGCTATGGAAACAAAGAATTCATTAAATGTATCACAAGATAGATTATCTGTTTTAACTTGGGGTGTTGCAATATTTCTCTCATAATTTATTAAACGCCAGCAGTCTTTGCTTTTATTTTTCGAGCATTTAATATAATTATCATAAGCTTTTTTCTTGGTTACATTTATTTCATTTCTGTATTTATTTCGCATTAAATTATAATTAGCAATATCACTACTGTTTCTAGTACTATCACTAATTATTTTTAAGATAGAAACTATATTACGAAGCTGTACCAAATTATCATTATACCAATTTACAGGAGAGTAATTACCATTGTCCTTACAAACACTCAAAGGAAAATGAAAACGCGTTAAAGAACTGAAATTACTTACGAATAATCTTGCCGCCTCATCGGCGTTGAGTGACGGATTGAATATATTATTCCAATTTAAATTGATAAGAGAATTCCTAAAGTTGTTTATTCTTGTTTTCGTGTATAGTCTCTTTTTCACGACTGTTTTAGAGGGGCGATACTCTTTAATATTTATATATTGTAGTTTATGATCTGAGAGGCAAGGATCCATCACCCCGACATCAAATAAGTTATCCTCAAGATTTGTCAAAATATTGTCAATACACGATGACGACCTCACAGTGATCCTAGTAGATTCTGAAATGGTTGGAACAATACCAAAAGATGTGATTATATTTTGTAAATTTGTTAAATAAGCATTCTCCTCCCGAAAATTAACATTAAAATCTCCCACAACTATCAATTTCCTATCATTTAAACATTGAGCACTCAACAACTGCTCAAATTTATCTAAAAAAACTTTAAAGTTACCTGAACGGTAAACAGTAATAATTATTATCTTGGACGCAATTAATTCCACACCACAGAATTCAGCATTAAATATAGTGTTGAGATTATCAAAGTTCAACGCTCGATAATTAATATTATTAATTGAGGCACGAAGTGCCAAATTGTCCCACATTCAGGGTCCGCGGAGCTTAAGCCCGCGAAGCGGGCGAATCCCCCTTGTCGCGCACAGCGGTAGAGTCTGAATGTTAAAATCGTTATAATTGAGGCATGAAGTGCCAAATTGTCCCACATTCAGGGTCCGCGGAGCTTAAGCCCGCGAAGCGGGCGAATCCCCCTTGTCGCGCACAGCGGTAGAGTCTGAATGTTAAAATCGTTATAATTGAGGCACGAAGTGCCAAATTGTTCCACATTCAGGGTCCGCGGAGCTTAAGCCCGCGAAGCGGGCGAATCCCCCTTGTCGCGCACAGCGGTAGAGTCTGAATGTTAAAATCGTTATAATTGAGGCACGAAGTGCCAAATTGTTCCACATTCAGGGTCCGCGGAGCTTAAGCCCGCGAAGCGGGCGAATCCCCCTTGTCGCGCGCAAGCAGTAGAGTCTGAATGTTAAAATCGTTATAATTGAGGCACGAAGTGCCGAATTGTCCCACATTCAGGGTCCGCGGTGCTTGAGCCCGCGAAGCGGGCGAATCCCTTTTGTCGCGCGGTAGCGCGACCTAGCCGAAGGCCCGCGTAGCGGGGCCTGACGCTAGTCTAATACTAACGTAAGAACATTGGAATTTTTTACGACAATATTTAATATTCATTCTACAGTGCGACGCATCGATTTTACAAAATTTTATCATAGTATTGTTTAAAAAAAATGTTGAATAAAGAGAAAAATATTACTTTTACATCTTTAAATTAGGACATTTTAAATACAAAGTGTATTAAAATTCATGCGTCGCACTGTAGGTAACATGTTATATAGTTATAATGCGTTTGATTATTTCTTTTGTCTTATAAATACAATATAATACAAATACGATGCCACTTTTAGAGCGCGTTCGCTATTGCTGCCTTTGTTCGACACACTAAATCTGTATATATCTCTACTTTTTCTCGACGAAATCGTAGCCAGCCAGCTACATTCCCGCCTTAATTTAAAGACTCGCGCCTCGTCCGTAACTAGATTTGTTCCATAAAATTATATTTTGTGTATTTGTTACATAAATAACTATTAGAATATATTTTTATGATTAGTATTTCTCTACTTTCTATAGGGTGTCCCAGATTTAAACGGCCTAACTTTTTTTAAATAGATTAAACACCTAAAAATAAGGTGACAAGTTTATTTGAGCAAATGTCCGTAAATGCTTTATTCCAGAGATATTCATGTTTCTCTTATTGGTGCAGCGCTACTTTAAAAAAATCAACTTAATAACGAGATATCTAATATTATCTTATTGAGGTGTGACATAATAATTATAATTAAATTTAAAATAAATTGTTTATTACCATCTTTCAATACAAAATTTAGTTTGCTTGCACTGATGTCTGGGAAAAAATGAAAAACTATCAACGAATTCAAAGAAATTTATTGTTTAAAATAATAAAGTAATAACATAAATTCATAAACTATTTTTGTTATAATATTTGTTCACAATGTTCACCTGCAGCACGTAAACAGGCACGACAACGATCTGCCACTGCATTGGATGCTGCGTGACGTTGCTCGGGAGATATGGTTTCGCAAACTTGAATAATTTTTCTGCGTAGTGAGTTTAAATTATCTATCGGTTCATCATAAACTTTTTCTTTTCACCCCAAGCAAAAAAATCTAAAGGTGTTAGATCTGGTGAACGTGCTGGCCACGGTACAGGTCCTGCGCGACCAATCCACCGTTGTGGATAATGTAAATTTACTCTCTTGGTTGTCTCCCATAATGTGCAGGGCAGCCACAAGCAAACTAAATTTTGTATTGGAATTATCAATAAGATAATGTTAGATATATCGTTATAAGTTGATTTTTTAAAGTAGCACTGCTCCAATAAGAAAAACATGAATATCTCTGGAATAAAGCATTTACGGACATTTGTTCAAATGAACTTGTCACCTTATTTTTAGGTATTTAATCTATACAAAAAAGTTAGGCCGTTTAAATCTGGGACCCCCTGTATATATAATAACACAATATTTGTGCCACACAATTTCAACAATCAAACAAGTAACCGACAAAATATAACCAAACCCTAGTGCTAAATAACAACTAACAAAATTGTTCAATTTCAACGCTGTTACATCGTCATCACTTGGAGTTATAACATTTTTTTAGTTTCAGAAGTCCATTTCCAAAGCAGACCATTATGTTGTAACCTCAAAACAAAATCACTGAACCTGTCCAAGTAGGGTATACGATATACGATATACATCATAGGTCTGACAATCTTTTTAAACGTATACACATTATTTTTAGTGTCGTTTCTTAGCATGTAGCTTGGTGCTCGGTAGTACAACAAAATTTCAGGCATTAGGAATCCTAATTTTCCTTGAAATATTTTATCGATGCATGGTATTGGTTCTGGACATAACAACATTTTATCAAATATTAGTTTATCTTCGTAAGAATCACTTTGAAAAAAATTTCTTACTGCAGGTAAACCACCAAATGGGAACTTAGCTTCTATCATTTCTTCCACAGTGCTAATTTGATGCTCATAAATTGGTGTAGTTAAAACACTGACTAATTTGCTTTGGTAAGCAGTTGCAACTAATAAAGTAGTAATCACCCAAAAAATATAAACAATTGTTAACGATTTTTGTTTAGGATTATGTACAGATCCTTGTAGAAATATATACCAAACGCCGACGAAACATTTTGACAGGTCTTCGTAACCAGTTTTGACAGGCGCACAGCGCGCGCAAATCCACCAACTTATCAAAGTAGCACAAAAAGTCCCTAGTACTAAAAACCATACAGTGGTTCCAAACACTAGTACCAAATTCTTCCACGGTTCTATTGGCTGCGCTAGTGGTACAAACCATCTTAAACAATCATAAACGAAAAATATCGAAGCGTCAAAATCGAAAGAAAAACTTTCATTTTGGTACACAGTTCCTGCTACTAAATGACAGGTTTTCTGAAACAATTCTTTATATAAAAATGTTGCGCTGCCATCTGGATTCTTGTGGCCCCAAATAGGGAAGTTATTAGAGATGTAATTTTTTGTAAAGTTGGTAATACGCATGAAGTTGTTTAGGACGACAGGCAGTAACCCTACTTCTGGTACGTCATCTGAATTGAGGTTAGGGTCTACGACGTATGGTGGATGGTATAATGGAGTAATGTTAAGCTGGCAGCCTGATACAGTTGGAGGCAATTTTGGAGGAAAATAATTGCCGATTTTTTCGTCACAACTTGATAAAACAATCGCTTGAGTGTTGTTGCAACTGTTATTCGAATATGGTAAATAAGTATAGATAGTATTGTTGAATATTATGTTGATACTTAATGCAAAATACTGCCAAGATATTTCTATCAAATCTTGAACTACAATTTCGTGATTATTAAATATCAGTATAATTATTTTTGCTCGTGGGTTCCATAACGAACTGTACTTGGTTGTATTTATAAATGGTTCATATTCCATACTATCTTTTATAATAAATATGTAATATTTAAACACCCAAAACTCGGTTTTGATCTTGTATTTGTTATTCAGGTTCATAACAAATGTTGATTTAACATTTTGTAGAATTGTGTCCACATATTTTCGAGTATTTTTCGTATATAGTACCAGTAAATGTGAATAAAAATGTTCATAAGATGTGTTATATATATTTAGTACACATTTTGTTGAGTCCTGGTTGATTTTTGGCATATTTATACCATTTTCAGCTGGTTGTATTAAAATGATTGCAAGCAGTATGGTTTTAAACATTGTACTGTAGTACAATAATACTCGTACTGTGAAATTTAAACTGATTCTTTTTTTGGCTCATTGCGTGTGACAATGATATTAAATTAAATATTAATACTTATTCATGGTTATGATCTTGTTACAACTTTTAAAGCGACTATTTTAAATTTACAAACTTCATTCATTTAAGTATTTTTCTATGTTCAAAATGAACTGTATGTCAAATATATTTACATATTACCGCACTGGTAAATATTTTATGTATTATTGTTTATACAAAAAAAAATCATATATAATAATTGTCTAAGTAAATACTTAAAGATATACTAATGTATTTTAAATTATAACACATAATTCGAGGCATATAATTTTGTAAGATTTATAATAAAGGGCTTATTATAATGGTTAATTGTGTACAATATCACCAGTCAATATACTACACCTGGTAATAATAATAATAATAATAATAAAATCGAAAATCCAACGACAGCAGGAACCTAAAAAAAGTCTCCATTATTTTTAATACGTATTGTATTATACAGACGATAAATTAAAATAAAGAGAAAAGCTAAATAATAATAATTATTATAAAAATAATAATAACTAAAAACTAAATAATAAATAACCATGAATAATAATGTATAATTAACACCTGTATATTAAATACAGTCAGAAAAAATCTGACGTGGCCATCACACAACCTTCCGTCATATCTAGACTTTAAACAGAAATGTATACGTAGGTACAATCCGGTGCCCATTTAAAATACTCGTATATAAATAAAAATCTAAAATATTCAAACACAGAAATTTGCATCACCTGAATAAAAAGATTCATTCACAGGAAAACTGTTCTGTGTTGAAGCCAACCTCCGTTCAATTACTACATTTAATATCTTACTTAAGACTTATATGGCGCTAGTATGCCAATTTGTCACCCGTGTCACCTGTAAATATTTTTTACGCAGAAACAAAAATCAACCGGACATGTATTACAAGATTTCAACGTTTTATTTGATAAATTTATTTTTTAAATTTTACTGCAGTTCTTTAATGCCACCAGATAAAGACAATTTTTTTATAACGTAAGTTGTAAATAACTTTCCTCTTATTCTTATTACAAATAAATACTATATTTATCTAAATTTATATTCAATTTTGACAATTAACCTTTTTAATCTTCAAAAAATATCACTTCCGGTACCTAATGATATTTGTACGAAAATCTAATGAGCTCTTCCAATTTATATAAGTGCAAATGTTAAATACCAAATATCAAAATTTTTGGGTAATTCGTATTTGAGTTATACGACATACACCCCGACCTTGACCACATACATACACACATACACACAGACATCATCGTGAAATTATCAAAAATGAGTTGTAAGGACACTAATTCGTGCTCATCCTCTAAAAACTCACTACCCGATTTTTTGCATGATTCCAATACCTTCCTTTACAGGTAAGCGGAAGGTAAAAAAGCCAAAGTAAAATAATAATAATAATTTATTTGACCACATTACATTAAATGTTTATAGCAAGTCATGGGGTTTACAGATATGATATAAATAATAAAAATCTGACGTGGCCACCACAGGACCTCCCGCGATATCTACTAAAAATTTTGATATTTTAGACTTGTATACGAATAGGAAGAGCTCATTAGATTTTGGTACAAATATCTTCACCGGAAGTGATATTTTTTGAAGATTGAAAAGATTAAGTGTCAAAAATTTCTATAAATTTGGATAAATATAGTATTTATTTGTAATTAGAATAAGAGGAAAAGTTATTTGCAATTTATATTATAAAAAATTGTCTTTATCTGGTAGCATTAAAGAACTGCAGTAAAATTTAAAAAATAAATTTATCAAATAAAACGTTGAAATATTGTAATCCATGTTCGGTTGATTTTTGTTTCTGCATAAAAAATTTAAAAATATGGACAGATGAGACGGTTGACATGTTGGCATATTAGCGCTATAATAAGTCATAAGTAAGCTATTAAATGAGGATGATTGCTTCAACACAGAAGAGTTTTCGTGTGAATGAATCTTTTGATTTAGGTGATACTAATTTCTGTGTTTGAATATTTTAGATTTTTATTTGTATATTTTAAATGGGCACCGGATTGTATACGTATACATTTCTGATGTTTAAAGTCTAGATATGGCGGAAGGTTGTGTGATGGCCACGTCAGATTTTTACTTATCACATATATACAAATATATTAATTATATATTATTATATATTACCTATATACAAATATATTAATACTATTACTACTAACTGCTACTACTCACAAATATATTTTATGCCTAGTGCACACGGAGAAACTTTTTGACATGTTTCCTGGAAAAAGTTTCCGGAAACTTCAAAGTTTTAACGGCGCCTATAAAAATGAGGCGTTTTCAGGAAACATTGTGAAGTGCAACTAACTTCTTATTTGTCAAATCGTCAAATGTGACATGTGATCATAAACATATTTATAGTTTTTCAAAGAAAATCTCCATTTTCTGGAAACTTTTTTCAGGAAACTTTGTGAAAAGTTTCCCCGTGTGCACTAGGCATTAGTCATTTTATTTACACTGCAGAAGAAGATATAAACGATTTTACTATAAGGGATGTGCACCTACTTCACAATATCAGCTGTTTTATAGGCGAGCATGATAGAAAAATGCAAAATACAAAAAACTGACCTACGATTTATGCTGTTAATTGTGTTATTATACCGTTTTATTTAATATTTTCATAGAATTAAGTCCAAAAATTTGAAAATAAACTCAAAATTGCACCTTCCTGTCATACTTGCCTATCAAACTATTGTTCTATTGTTGTTTGAGGTTGTGACGTAAGCTGCACATGCCTTATTGTCACTGTGACTGTTATGTCATAATCATTTAAATTTTACGTAGTAAAGACAATTTAAATCCATATAGGAGTGACGTCATATCAGATAAATTCTATCCACCACGTTCACTAAATAAGCTATCTCTTTCTTACACATTTTACTCGTATAAATCTATACGCATATCGTATGTCATAAGGGGCGGGGCTTATTTGTGTTTTAACGGCAGTAGAGCTCACGCACTGACAGAAGATGCTATTTGCGTCATCAATACATGCGCGAACTTGATGACGTAAGCATCGAATCTCTCTCCTAACCTGTGACCAGTGGCGTACCACATTATTTTATAATGAATTAATGAAGTATTTACAATTTAAAAAATTATAATTACACCCTGTACACCCACTTTTTTGACATAGTACCAAAATAAAAATAAACTAAAACAAACAACTGCGAACCGCACAAATGCCATAAAGAAAAAATTATACTCTAGCATGAACTACACTGAGTTTGGCGTACAAGGTCGGAGAGGTTGCTATGGCAACGACAAAAATGTGTTTCTGCGCATATGACGTCGGTGGCATCTTCTCTCAGTGCGCGAGCTCTAGCAGAACAACTATTCATATAATATAGTATTCATTATATGAAATATATTTCCTTACATATTATTGTTTTCTTTTAGATTCACAAAAGTTCGTTATATACCATTTATTGTGTACTGCTAACAACTTGTCAATTTTCTCATGCTTGTTGTGTCAAATGTCAACATAAAATTTTGAGGTTAACTTGTTTTATTATTTAGTTTTGTTCTATTTTATTAATCTTTGATTATTTCCTACAGAATCATGCGATGTATTAAAATGGTAAAATAATGATTAATTTTAAAAATAGAAATCAAAACTATTGCTTTTAAATTTCGCGTATAGAGAAAGATTGCCAGCACCATCTACCAAACTCATGCTGTACTAAAAATTAAAATCTTGATTCATACGAATTATTTGCTTGTTTTTTATGACGTCACTCCTATATGGATTTAAATCGTCTCTAACAAAAAATGTTATACGATCATGGACTACAAGATACCGAAATACTAAATTATAAGTATTATACTTTAATTATTCTAATGCCCGCTTTACACGGTCATAAAAATACATGTAATTTTACAAAATCTTCTTGTTCAATGAGATTTGACCGTGTAAAACGACAGCATTTTACAGAATGACATTGTTCAATACGATGTTATAAAAATAGTTGGAATAGAGCATGTTCTAATTTATCAAGGTCATTTTCATCATATTTTGGTAATATTTAGGGGTTTTAGAATTCGTAGTTGCAAACTTGTGTGAAACGCGTTTGACGTTTAGTTTAGGATCTAACTTCATCCTTATTATGGTTGAATTTCGAACAACTGACAGTATTACTTAAAAGCCGGTATAGAATCAACGGCACAGATATCAACGGTAAATAATGTGGAATCAGGAAAATACAAGCAAACCACTTTTCTTGTACGAAGAGCAACGAAAAAAAAACACAAATGAAGTTGGTTGTTTTTCCTGGAAAGTATTGCCACCACAAATATATTAGTTGTCGCTGTCATAGTATTAAATATTCTGAGAATATTTGATCGTGTAAAATGCTAATATAAATTGTAAAATATGACAAGAAATACATGTAAAATTACATGTAAAATTGTATGTAAAAATATGATCGTGTAAAGCGGGCATTAAATTATATCAGATACAGAAAAATTTATAAAATGTCGATTGTAGGTAATAATCACATAATCTTTCATTTAAAATAAAAAATTGCCTTAAATTAATTATTTATTGCAAGTACTACTTCCAGTTTGTAGATTGAAACCAATGCTGCAATTCTGTGAAAATCTGTAGTTGCTACAGATTTATAAAACTGTAAATATTAAACAAAATCGCAATGAAATTTATAATCATATGAACATTTTTGTACATGTCAACAAGTATTGATGTGATTTTGTTCAATATTTACAGATTTACAAATCTGTAAAACTTATAGATCTGCGCAGAATCGCAGCACAAAATGATATTGGACTTTTAAGAATCGTATTGAAACCTTAAATACAAAATTTTTTGGTATTTAAATGTTTGATATTTTTGGAGTTATTGTTTCCGAAAAAATTGTAACACAAACGAACGAACGCACACACACACACACACACACACGCACACCAGTGGCGGTGCGTCAGATGAGGCAGGTGAGGCTGAGCCTCACCGCGTAAAATCGTAATTTTAAATTTTTTATTTTTATTGTAATTTTATTTATCTAATTTATTTTTTTTATTATAAATCGACTACATATTTATTTAAAAATAATTATTGTTGCACAATAATGCAAAAAAGTATTTAAATAGTGTTATTTTCGCGCGAATCATAAATAATGTGTACAGTGAGGCTGCTGCTGCAACGGTTGGTTTCATTCATCGTCAGTGCGATCGAGCGACGGAGTGACGTGTGTGTATTCTCGTATGTTCATGCGTTGGAGAGGCCTTGAGAGAGGCTAGGGAAATATCGTCTGTCTTCGCGCAAGGCACACACATACACAGCGCACATCGCACAAGCCTCGCATAGCCTAGCGCACACAACTAAATACACGTGAAGAAACAAAGTTTATTTTTACTTTGTTGTTGATTGCTTGTCTTGTTGTCTTATTTATTGTTGTGAATGCTATTTTATAATTAGTTATGTTTTGAAACTAATAGTTTCTAATAACTATTATGAATAACCAATAAGAATAAATGTAAAATCTAACAAATAGAACTTGTAATAGTTTTATCAATATTTAAATAATAAACAATGACATCATTCAACTACTATTCAACATTTCTATATTATGAACAAATAAATAAAATTATATCAATTACATTTTTATTATAAATATTTAATATATGGACAGAATAAAAATCATAATAATCAAGAACAGATAAAATTTGTTCGCCTCACGCTTGAATGTTGTTTTGCCGAGAGCCGCAGAACGCTAGTCGCGTGTTGTTGATTGTTTTTTTCTATTCTATTTTCTATTCTGTTACCTACTTTATTTAAATATGTATGTACTTTTTGTGGACGTACTAAATATACTCTTGTGCATTAGAGAAAACAAAATTTAAAAATGATTTTAGAACGTTTTATTGAAATTATGATACAAAGTATTTAAAGGCGTTTAAAGCATTTGACCTTGAACCAAAAAAAAAATTCGCCTGCGGCGCATTTTTTTTTAGCCTCACCTAACTTAGGAGTCACGCACCGCCACTGACGCACACACACAGACATCATCTCTAAAATGTTAAATTTTTACTCTAGGAACCCTAAAACGTGCTTACCTATTCACCAAAAACTCACATTCGAAAATTTTTACCTATCGCTATCACAATACCTCCCTTATAGAATATGATGCGGCAGGTAATTAAAGAAAAAGTGTGTTTTGAGCAATTTTTTACATGCTTTATCTTATTATTAAGAGGTTTATTAGAAAATGTAACTCGGCATAAACCTAGTTGCATTCTTCGTCTGTAAATAAATTTATGAAATTTAGCTTTATCTATAAAACTTCGTGAGCATTTTAGAAATTGCTAGACTACTTTTACGAATTTTTAGCGAGCGTTCGTCTACCCTAAAATTTTACAGCGTTACAGAGGTGTACGCCTCCCACGTTTACTTTAATTATAATTGAAATAATATATGATGCTTTTACATATGAGTGTATTAACAAAGGATGTCTTAATGCTTCTATATTTTTATTTTTTGGCTTTGGCCTAGGAATTTGAAGTAAAAAATATTTTAAAATGACGTTTTTTGTGGTTTTTTGTCATTATTTGATATTATTTTTCTCGGTCACTATAAATGGCAAGAAAAATTTAAAAAACAAGAAGCATGCAGCTAAGCTTCCTTTTTCGAATAATTTTTGTTTTACTTAATTTCTTTAAAAAATACAGAAGTTATTATGGGAATCTGGAGGCATGTTTACAGTATTTTTTAAGTTCAAAATGACATTGCATAGCTAGGATGCGGAGAAAAGTACGAGTTTCGGGCTGATTTTGGACAGCCGTAGTAGTGGGGAAGAGAGTGAAATAAAAAAAAAGTAATATCGAGAGTATTCTACGAATTCGATAAAAAGGTAGACGAGCCTCTTAATAACATAAGACAAACGCGGTGTTGAGCTATACGCTGAGTCGATAACCTTAAATTTTGCACTTTTCTTATTTCAACCTTGATTGATTGATTGTGTTGGACTTTAGAATTATTAATAGATGTTCCTAAATATAAATACATGCACTGACAAGAGCACAGAGAACAGTGCAAAGAGACTATGAGATTGACGGTGCCGATTATGTTGTGCGATTTGTATTCATTTCTCAGTTTGTATAGAGCAGTGGTGCGCAGACTTTTTAATTCGTGGGCCACTATGGCAAAACAGCAAAAATTTTAGATATGAAATTGTTGAAATAAGAGGACAGATAATACAGTCAAGTCAAATTAGATCATATTTTGTAGTTTAGTGGAAATAATTAGTAGTAAGCTGGATTTTGGTATACACCTTCAGTTCAGTGCCTTTATCAACAACGTACTAAAAGTCTCAATCGATCGTCCGCCATTTTGACAAAACGGTCGCTGTCTATTTTTTTTCATTTTTATCTCGTAAATTATTAACATTACAAAAAACAGTTAGTAACAAATTGTAAAGCACAAAATTTGCTATAAAATGGTATAATATTTTTTATGAAAGTAGTACAGTTTTCGAGAAAATCCTGAAAATGTATTTTGAAAAAAACGATAAATTTTGATCAATTACCTAGTAGTTTATGTCTCATACGAATACGGCTGTATTTTTTTTATGAATAAAAATATTAATTTCCAGTTTGCAGAATCCAATTTCTTGAACACTTTTCTATAGTTGATTTCTTAACTAAATCTGAAGTTGTCTCGCTGAGCCGTATTTACACTGTGTAAATACGAGAAAAATATCACTAGATTGACCTACCAGCGGGCAAACTCGATACAGTCACTGACAACAGCTGCCGAGACAAGATGGAGAACATTCGTTTGCTAACATTACCAAGTTTGTGTGGTGTAAAACTGGTGTTACATCAGCCAATCAAAAACGATCTGTTTTAGCATTCCAACTTCAGATTTCTCCGTTTAGTTAAGAAATCAATTATAGTAAAATTATTTTCAAATTTTCTGACGCACGGGTTCAATAGGGTAGTTTACCATTTTAAAAAAAAGTTTTTTGTTGAAACTTCATATTATTTGAAAGCGATTGAGAGTACTCTGATAAGCCTTAATTGTTCTTAATAAAGCTGTAATTAATTTTTAAAGTTTGTGTGACGTAGATGTATAGCTGAAAATCTTCTCAAATCATAGGGCTGGAATTACAATGTACTCATGTAAAATCAACTGTTTCTAAATGTTACAAAATATAAATACAATTTGGTAGTTTCTTTATTACTGCAAGTAAGAATATACGTGAAACGCATTATTGTGACGTATATGTATCGATATGTAAAATCTCAAACTTTTAAAGAACTATTAAGTTTTTGAAAACTTTCTTCATGGCAATAACTCATTTTTGAGGTCTACTTTCAATATAATTCACTGGATTGCTAATTTGCTACTCTGGTAAAGTACCTTATTCCTATCACTACATTTTGTTACACTATACCTATTTTAATATAATCATAATAATTTTAAACGCCTTTATTATATATTTATCGATGCCCCCCACAAAAAATCCTGCCGACGCCCATGGTATTCGCTATGTACTGCATGTCTTATAACAATCCGCACTTCGAGCATATACTGACTAGAGGCCGCCTTACGGCGTTTGTTGTGATCGGAAGATATGCGGCAGGGGAGATTAGCGGGGTCGGAAGCCGTGATGTATTGAGGGATGCGTAATTTCTTAGTATTATTCCACAAAGTAAAATAACACTCACAAAACCTCATAAAACTATTCACAAAGTAAACGCAGAACTTAGGGTTATAGTAAAATGACATGTGTGACAAGAAGTAACAAAGAATAACAGCAAAACGCTGCCCGCAATACACCATGACTTCCAGCCCCGCAAGTCCCCCCTACTGCATATCTTCCGATCACAACAAGCTATGCATTGGTATAGGGAATTACTTCTCTAGTCAGTATATGCTCGAAGAATCCGCATGTGACAAAAACACGTTTAACGCCACTGGGAGTTATCTCGCCGGTTCGTTAGACCTTGATAATCAAAACTCGTACATCGCATGGTTATCTATTTGTAATATTAGCTTAATGATATAAGTGAAACTACAATGTTACTTATCATTGTCTGAATAATTAGTGAGTGTTAAGTTTGCGTGCGTGGTAAAGCTTCATTTACCGTAAGTTTAATTATGTTTATGTTTTTACAGAGAACATACTTCTAGGTTATGTTATTCATTTGGTGAGTGTCATGTTTACTGTATAATTTTTTACAAGATTTGCATGTTTTGGATAAAAATAGATACTTCGTATATGCCGGCTTACATACTAATGCTCTAACATTATTTATTTTTATTCCGGCGCTCAGTTAAGTAAATAGTGCGTTGTTGGATTTTTTGTTTTAAGGATTTAAACCGTAGAAACTTTGCAATACCTATCTGTATAATTGTTTCAACAAAAATAATCCGAAGGCTCATAAATATTTTCAATTATTTAATTCGTCCAATAATACCTAATTAAAATAAAAATTTTTATTTTAGTTTTCAGTGTCAAAAGTCTGCCCTTTTTTATTAATAACTTTTTAAATTGTATCAGTTTATCTTGATACATATAAACATAATTGTGTCAAATTTGTAATTGTAGATTTATTTTAGTAAGAAATATAATATCAATATTATGTACATACCTATCTATATAAAAAATGTTTGACATCAATGCTAATTAAAAGTGATAATAGATTATGTGTATACACTAAGTACATTGTTTATTCTAGACAGTTTAGCTCTAAAGTCCGAATTTCGAGTGAATTCATTTCTTTGAAAAAAAAAACAATTCATGATTTTTAATAATATCTGGTACCTACTTAATATTTAATAAAACGTAATAAAATTTTTAAAAACAATTTATAGTATTTGGTACGAGATTTGGTATATAATGAAGATAATAATACCTAAGTGTTCTTTTTCATAAAAATTTACAATTAAAATTTTTTAGTAGGTCAATGGCTTGCTATTCATATTGTTTCTCATTCATATTTAATACATTGATATGTTTTATTTAAGTCTGGGGGATAGGCAAAAATTAAACTTGCCCTCATATTTAATCTCTTGTATTTTTTTACACAACAGTACCAATATTTTGTATTTTTTTCTTATAAAAGGGTAAATATAGACCTACATTATAAGTAGGTGCTTCAAATTCCCAAGTCTAATTTTAACCATCAAGTGATTAAAAAAATCTGCTGCGGCCAGCACACGACCTCTCGCCTAATTCTGCTTATTCTACTAATCTAATAAATAGTTTTACTTACATTTTAATAGTTTCATGTTCATGTCATATGTATTTGTGTAGAAAAAAATTTCATATTATGGACAACAAGATACTGGAATTTCAAAAAAGTAAATTTAAATTGTCCTGTAAGTAGTTTATAAATGGTATAGAAAATTCTTTAAAATAAATTTCTGTTACATTTAATGAAATATATAGGTATTATCATAAATGCTTTATTTATCGAGATAATTTAAGAAAAATCATAAAAGTCTTACTTCCGGTTTATGTATTAGTACCAAAATGCAATTAGTCTATTGAAAATCGTATTTAAACCTTAGATACAAAATTTGGTATTTAAATGTTTGATATTTTTTGAGTTATCGCGTCAGAAAAAATTGTTATATACAAACGAACGCGCACACACACGCACATACACACACAGACATCATCTCAAGAATGTGTAATTCTTATTCTAGAGACCCCAAAACGTGCTTATCTGCCAAAAACTCATACTCGAAAATTTAGACCCGTTACAATACCTCTCTTATAGAATATGAGGCGAGAGGTAAAAATTAAACATGCGCATTTTTAAATTTTTTGTTTAATTTGTTAATTAATATTTATCAGATTTAAGCACATATCTGTTGCATGACATATTTTGTTTAACTATTTTCTAAGTTTGGATCTAATCTGGTAATTTTTCTAAAATTTTAATATTTTCACTTATAAATACATGTTATTAAAATAAAAATTATATTGCAATAGCTATTAACATTAGTAGGAATATACATATTTTTACCTCTCGCCTCATATTCTATAAGAGAGGTATTGTGACTGGTCAAAAATTTCGAGTGTGAGTTTTTGGAAGATAAGCACGTTTTAGGGTTTCTAAAATACGAATTACTCACATGTTTGAGATACGATTTTCAATAGATCAATTGTATTTTGGTACCAATTCATAAACCAGAAGTAGTACTTTTTTTTTTAAATTTCAATAAATAATTAATTTAAGACAATATTTTTTGTTTTAAATGAAAGATTATGTGATTATTATCTACAATCGGTAATTAATAATTTTTTCTGTATCTGCTATCATTTAAGAATCATTAAAGTATATATTTCACAAGCAATACACACAGTATTTCTTACTGTTGCGTGTGTGTCTTCTATGTGTCCATGTGTGAACAGGGCTTTAGCAAACCCAGCTATTGATATTTTATTATTAGGAGACTGAACGACCAAATCTACAGACAACTTATAAACTTAAGTTTTTATTGTAGAAAACAAAGTAAAATTAGAATTTGTTAATTAATTCAGAAATGAATTTATTTTGAAATGCGTTTCGTTAATTTGAGTTAGTATTTGCAATTTTGAAATATTGTTTTTATTTAAAAAAATGAGTTACAATTTTGTTTTTTTTCTAGTCACATTTTTATTTACTTATCTCTGAAGATTCATGATTCATAACAAAAAATGTTAAATCTATTCATAGAAACATTACATGTTTAACTATAGATTGCATTATCGCAAAACAAATTTATTTTTACAAGTTATTTTCCTGTACTTCAACTTCGTACTTAATCGTTATTTATACAGTGAGTTTATTCTAACGTGAAACATGGGATTTATCATAATCTATGGTTACGAATGGGGTCATCCCAAAAAAAAGTTACCAAATTTATTGCAAAAATAGAATCTATGACTCTTACCGTGAATATTACGCTAAAAAAAATCCAAAATTATAATAATTTTCACTTGTAATATCACATGTGCATTCATTCTTTCCGGAAATTTTTTTGAGTGCTTTCCAACAACATCTTAATTAGCTGGTGTGGTACACGAGAGCTAATTACGTTGTTGGCATGCACGATAAAAATTTCCTGGACATGAATGAATGCACGAGTGCATATTCGGTAAGAAAATCGCAATGACACGGCCGCTCTATTTTTGAATTCTTTTTATAATAGAAACTTGAAATATTTTAACAAATAGGGTTGTTTCTGATTCTCGAATCTTAACAAGCCGATTGTTGACGTGCTGGAAATATTTAATAAGTAAAATAACAAAATAAGACATGAAAACAAAATATATTTATTATTAAGAATAATAAAAGGTAAAAATTCCAAACATTACATTTAATCGCATTTAATTGATAAACAAACGATTAACAAATGATATCTATCGTGAGGATAGACACTTACTACGTTCTCCTCACTCGTTCATTCTAACTCTTCCTTGATCGGTAGATCAGTGACTAACTCGATGACTACTTGCTTCATTCTCGACTGATTACTGACTCTCTACTCGATCGGTTGATGACTGACTACCTACCCGTTCGATCATTGACTAACTACTTACTACTTAATTTCCTAAGTATATTCTGATATTAATACTAAATGCAAGATCGCAATAATTTCGCTGAAACGCAAGGCACGTGTAACAACCGCGCGTAGCCAAAAGGTGAATAACTTAACAAAACACAACTTAGCAATAATTTCGATTACGGAAAATTACTAACAAATCTACTTTGTTACAATATTAACTAAACTTATATTTATATCTAATAAATATGTATTATTTACCTTATTATTTGCTTATTTATACTCAAAATGACAATTTAACCAATTTTTAATTTAATGTCAAAGTGACAGATGACGAAAAATTTCCGCTTATTAATTTCAGTTAAGTTACTCTAGTTACTAGTAAAAAATGTCCGAGAAAATTTTTATATAACCATGGTTACTATTATTGTAATCCATTCATCCATTGGCTGTTATTTGTGTCATGCAATTTTCATTCATAATTTTATTAAAACATTTTTCCAGTATATTTTTCGTGACGTCACTCATTCGATTCACACACAAGACAATACTCACACATGCTTCTACAATTTTTAATGATATACACCGTCGGTAATGTCGGTCGCTAAGTTCACCAGCATCGACCAGAACATGTAACCTAACGTTTTAATTGTTAGTAGTCATTTAGATCAAAATTCGAAAGTAGTGTGATTGATATTCATTTTATTAATTGATTAATGATATTTAAGTAATATCAAAATAAAATTCCAACGTAATAAATAAAAATTAATTTTGTCTTCTACGGTGAGAGTAATCGTTTTGTATGAGTCAGCCAACTAAGATTTAAAATTAAAGTCCATTTTCAAAAAAATTATATCTCTTATGGCTGGTTTATGATGGATTTAATTTACGAATTTAGATTTACAAATTTAGATTTACGATTATCATATATCCATATTTCTGATATTCATTTTAGCAAATCGAGAACCACAAGTCCAAATATTTAAGTGTCACTTCAACGTGTCAATTGTCAATTATATGATCTAAGGTCAATTGTCTCTTTTCAACTCACTGATCACTTTAATATAATGTGATATGATTGGACGCATGTACAAATTTAGATTTAGAATATTCGCTAGGTGCACGACGACAATGCCACCTAGCGTTTACAATTTTGTTGGCTCTGTCAATGTTGTGTCACAGGATAGTCTTGGGGGAATTGTATTAAAAATCCAATAATTGTACCTTACTTTGCTATTATTAAATTTGGTTTTGAAGATAATGAACAGAAGAAACTTTTTTCTCGTTGGAATACAGGAAAATTAATATATTTTACAAAATATGTATTTGTGACAAGTAAGGAAACGAAAGTAGAGTTTATAATAATATAAAATTTGCAGGACGAAGTATAGCAGAGTTCTGTAAACACATAATGAAGGTAACTACCGAGATTCCTTAGGTGTTACATACAATATTTTTCTTCTTTCGTTTTGAATAAGTGAAATTTTTTGAAAATATGAAATTTTGACATTTGCATGACAAATTAGGTTATCTACAAACGACGGTTTTATTCGAGTTTTTAAAAATTTAAACTGCATAAAATGTGCGATTGCAAATCAAATCCATTTGATATTTAAGTATCCTTTCAATGTAGTCTATAATTTTTGAATAAATAATGTAATAAATATTATGTGATCTTTTTCATCATTATCGGCGTAACAGCACTTAACGAGTCTAAGCCTCAACGTCTCGAGTACCGTAGTAGTACTCGTTTCGTAACTGATTCATCTTGGTGCAGCCAGAATCTCAATTCGTGCTACGGTTTTTGAATTTTGAAGGCCAAAGCGGCATTGGAGATATTCTTTCGCAACCAACTTTCGCTGTTGGAAATCTGTAAAACTTAAATTTTACTGTTTCTACCAGTTAGTAGGCAGCAATTAACATCAGAAAAACTGTCATGACCCATTTAATTTTATTTGTAAATCGAATAAACACACAGGGACAGATTTGACATTTGAGAGATAGCCAAAATTATTGCTAAGTTAGTCCGCATCAAGCGCTGTGATCAGTTTTGTTACCCCCACCCTACACTTCGCACCCAGCGAATAAAATATGGTCATTGCAAAGGCAGATATGTATATTTTATATTTCTAAATCTAAATTCGTAAATTAAATCCATCATAAACCAGCCATTAAACAAAACAAATATACGACGTCAAAAATTTATATATGTATAATGTTACAGGACCTCTTCTAGGAAAAAATAAATCAGAAAATGTGGGTTGACCCCATTAGCAATGTATTTGAGCGTTCTTTTTAAAATGAAACAGGGGATAAATTTGAATTTGTTAATAATTGGTGTCACACTGCTACCTAGAAATGCGATTTATTCTTTAAACAATTAAAAGTTTATGTTGAAAGCGTTCCTTGGAACTATTCCAGCTGCCCAAATATCTTATATTGTCCAAGCATAAGACAGTTAAATATTGATTCCCTATGTTTCATTTAAAAAAGAACGCTCTAATACATTGCTGTCAAAGTCGTAACCATGGATATAAAAAATCCCATATTTTACGTTAAAATAAACTCAGTGTGCATCTTGTCTGTAAAGAATTTTCTATACGACTATTATAGAATATTATCATTCTTACTTCATTTTCAATTATGGAATGGTTACAGTCTATCACTTGTTACTGTTGTTACGGATTGGATTCATTCCGTCAGTAGTGATAGAATGAAATGTGACGAGTTATAATAATTTAACATTATTCAATGTTCTTGGTTGGTGGGTAGCTTAAAAATACGTTTAGAGTTATTAATTTATTAATTTTATGTAAAATATAATTTTATAAATACATAAATTTTTATCTTAATAGTTTTAAGTTATGTTTTTTAATGCAATTAAATTTATAGTCGTAGAGAAAGTATAGTCTGCAACTCGTTTGGAATGGCTATTCCGCTCTCGTGTAACCGTGAAACTCACCTACGGCTCGTCTCACAAACTTTCCACTCGAGCTGAATATGCTTCATTCCACACTTGTTGCAGAATATACTATTTTTATTACGGTTGTGGAATAACCACGTGAGTATTAATAAATATTTTTGCAGTCGAGATATAAATAAGTATTATATTTTTTATGAAATTTAACATTTGGTTACGTCACTGTCCCACATACTCGATTTTTGAAAAAAAAATTGTATTGAACTAAATATAGAAACCTTATACCCTTTCTAGGTCTCGCACATACTCGGTTTTGGACAAAAACTCTAATTAAACTAAGCTTATACTCTTCTTGAGTCCTACTCGACTTGGATTGATTTTATTTTTTTACGTGCATCTGTGCATTTTTCGCAGATCAGCGTTTTATTCTTTCCCTTTACATACTTCCATGTCGTGAAAGATGTATCATTCCCATTCTAGTTTTAAAGGTATTTGACTTAAGAGCCTCTTGCATGGCAACATACGCATTGAAAAACGAGTAATTTTTGTGATGATCTCAATCTAATACGTACCTATGATGAATTTTTGTATGTAGATTAAGGAAGCATACTAAAAGTGCGGAATCTTCAAAATCTTTAATTAATGTAATTAGTTTGGCTTTAAAAAGTATGCGAAAATCGGCGAAAATTGTACAAGTTTAAATAGAATTTACAATTTTTACATCTATGTTCTACTTATTTTGTCTTTAAACTCAATGATAACTTTTATAGTTTATTCATGAGATTCTCACGAAATTCCTTTTTATCTCTAATTGTTGTCGGAATAATATATAGTTTGAATTTTTCAATTCAACAATGATTTGTCATTGTACTAACAAGAGCCCAGTTTGAAATATAGCAAGTTCCCTTTTTCACTATATTTTTGGCACAAGTGTAGCGCCTTAAAATAAATATTAAAAGTATACTGGTGGATATAACTGGTAAATTGTATTTCATTTTATAAAATGGACACTATTCGATCTAACCGGCATTTAGAGTTAAAAAAAAATGTCCAGTTGAGTAACATGTAAATGTGCGTAATTTTTATTGACATGCTATTGTTAACATAATATTACATTTTTAGGTTGGAACTTCAGGGAGGCAGAAATCGAACAACAATGAAAAATTGTTTAATTTTCTACATATTATTCCTATGTTCGTCATCTCTAGGACAGGTAATTAATTGATTATGGATACTGATTTGTTCAATACATTGTTTAATTATTGTTTATAAATCTTGCATTACTTTAATTATTTTAGATAGTGATAAGTATTTTAGATATAAGTGAACTGCATGTATTTTATAAAGTGTATATATTGCGTATTGTTTCACTGGTTTCCCAGAATAAATATAGATTTACAGATAGAAAGTAATTTATTATTATTTCTGCAAATTAATATTGAAGATCACAATGGTTACACACAGATAGATCTGAATATTATATATATATATATATATATATATATATATATATATATACGTTAAACATGAGTATAAACAATAAAGTAATTAATTTAATATTTGGGTCAAGTGAGGTAATAATGAGACAAAATTTAAAACTCTTCCTATAAAATCTTCTGTTTTAGGTGTACACTATTACTTTTTTACAGATGTTTGAATGAAATACTTAGATTGTAGAAATTCATATTAGTAAAAAATATAAATTAAAAAAAATGCGTCTCATTTTTACCCGCGAATTTGGGAAAAAATGAGACAAGTGTGGGAAATTAAAAGACACCGTTGTAGTTCTCTTGTATTCTACATTGAATGATTTGTTGGATAAAAATAAGATACTGTGTTCAAATCTGATTATGAAAAATACAAAAATATTTTATTATATCAAATAGAAAAAGAGCTACACAAATTTAAAAAAAATTATTCGCTCTAATAAATTTAAAGGTAGTTTTAACATGTAAATAAACAATAAAATAACAACAAATACTAAACTATAGTTACTGCATAATTTAGTTAGTTAAAAGAGCAACATAAACATTAACTTTGAAAAATTATAGTTTCTCTAATTTTCCAGAATATCAATAGGGTTATCAAACACGTACTTTTTTCTTGCTTCCTATAGCGACTTCTTTAGGATCTGATAACTTAAATTTAACAGATGATACAATGTATTTCACTTACATCGGTCTCATTCACCTTAAAGGTAATATTATAATAATTTTTTTGTTTTACTTCTATATTACGCGGCATTTTGGCTGATTTGATAGAAAGAAATAAAAAAGCACTATAATCATACGAATATACGGAATTAGGGTATAGGTATATATTTGATAAATTAAAACTTTTAAATTTCGTGCTCTCTAGCATAACAACTCTAATTTTAACGTATCAACTTGTAATTATTTGAGACAATATAATGTAATCTCCAACTTATTTATAAGGAAACAGAAACAGATTAACTTGACCGTTTATCTGATAATATTAATAATAATAATAAAATTTTATTGAACCACATTATGCAAAAAATACATTTGTAGCAAGTCGTAAAAAATATGCTGCAACAATTACACAAAATGCTATCACATTAGTCACCTGCTTTATACAAGCCGTTCGGCCCGTGGTGCGAAGCATTGTTCGTTTTTGACGTAATATTAGCGCCAATTACTTTTAATGTTTTCTTGGCGAATCATATCCTTCAAATTTGATCTTTACCCCACGTGCTTGTATAAGGCCGTGAATGCACTGAATACGGAATGTTGTCTCATTTTTTCCCGCTTAATGTCTCATTATTTCCCACATTGATGTCCCATTTTTACCCCTACAAGTTTTCATAATTTTTGCTAAAAACTAAAATGGTAACTATAAAAATAAATCTAGATATGGCATCCCCATTGTATTTTCTACGACAGATTTTTATATTACGTCAATCGGATAAGCCATATTGTAGATATCGGAAGAGTTGTAAAATATGTACGGAGACATTTTAGATGTAAAAATGTGGTATTTCATTTCTAATTTTTTTTCTACGAAACTATATAACTTAAAAACATAACAATTTTATTAAATGATAGGTCAAATATAAGGCTTCATAAAACTGTATTTAACTTTTAAAAAAGTGTACGATGATGTCATATTTAAGAGTGTCTCATTTTTACCTACACTTGAATTATTCTAGTTAGGTATAGTTGCGTTTTGGCTAAATTACGGTTTACCTGAAAACGAATTGACAATATAATATTAGTCGAAGTTGCGGTTTGCTCAAATTACGGAATGTGAAATTACAGTTTGTCTAGAATTGGCTAAATTACGGGTTGCATATTTACGTTTTGACAAAATTCCAGTTGAACAAATTACAGTTTGACTTATATACAGTTTTGGCTTCATTATTTTTGGTCAAACTACACTTTGACAAAACTATATTTGTCCAAATTGTGTGCTCCCAACAATCAATGTCACAGTCTAGAAACTACCTATTAATTATGTGTTTCTTTACATGGGAATGCTGCAGTTGGCAACAGAAGATGAATACTATACTGCAGCTGTAGTGGAATACGCTTCATTTTACAATAACACACAGAGCCCAGAAGTGAACATCAGGAAAAATGTGGAAGAATATGTGATTTACATCCGTAGAGCGAAGGATCAAGTATGTTGAGTTCATTACATTATTCTAATTTGAAATAATAGTCCAGGAAATTTACTTAAAAATGCCTCAAACTTCGAACAAACTGCAACAAAAGCTTTCTCGACGGAATCCAATACAGAAAAATGTGCTTTATAACATATCAAAAGTTTCCGGAAATCACCGCACCGGAAGCCATTAAAATTTTGAAAAAATAACCGCTATTTTTTGTTTTTTAAGTTTAACTCATCTTTAGCTTATCATTACGAGAAAAACATTTATATGACGTTATAGAGCACAAAATTCTCTATAAAAATGATGTATGGGATTTTGATGTCTGTTAACCTGTTTTCGAAAAAATACACTCACCGGCACGGAAAACGGGTCACTTTTTCTTTTGTAAAATTTTTTGTTATACCTTGATTATTTTATATAACTTTGATATATTTTATTAAAGGGTATTATAGTCAAGCATTTCGTATTATGAAATTAATGTTTTGAAGATTTACTAATTGTTTATTATCAAAAGAAAAAATTATGGACATAAAAACAATAAAAAATAAGTTGAAAAAAAATTTCAATCACATAAATAAACACAATTCGTTTATACTTATAACGCGTGTTCCCTCTGCGTACTTTATGACCTTGGTCAATCGTAGAGGCATACTCAAAATGGGGTTCCTTATGCCATCTTGAGGGATCTTATTATATGCTTCTAACAGTGCATCTCTGAGTTACTCCAGCGTACTAAGTCTACTGGGACCGGGTACACGACTTCGAATCTTTATATCGAGCATATACTACCCAAATTATATTGGATTCAGATCTGTACTCCGCGCTGGACACATCATACGATTGATGTTAACAACATTTATGAAACCGTTCAAGATTGCAGCAGCATGAGGGCGCGCATTATCATGCATCAAGATAAATTTATCATCTTAAAATTGTGCATTAGGGACAACATTGTCGGTCAGAATATCTTTTATGTACCTATCGGCATTGAATATTACCATAGAACAAGGAATAGATCTATCCGCAAAATCACTGATATCCCAGTTCACACCATTACTGATCCTCCCAAGAATCTTACAGTATTGCTGAATGCACAAGTTTCTCAATTGGTCGTCACACTTTTACACATCCATATGGCGACAATAAAAAATATGGGGATTCGATAGTGAGTAAAACACGAGTCTAATCACCTTAATCCCAATTTACACGCTTTCCAAAAAAATACAAGCGAGTTACTCGGTAATGTTGGAGGACGTGTGGTCGCATGGCAGGCTATTGTGCCAGAAAATCTACTTCTATTACTCTTCTTCGTACAATACGTTCACTATTATTCACAGAAAGCAATTGTAGTAATAGACTAAGCATATTAGTAAAAATATTGGGTCTCAGAGGAAAGTTTTGATATAGTTTTGATTTTTTCACCGTTTATGTTTTTTGGGTCACTGAATTTTGATCAAATTTTGGCACTTTTTTCAGTTTTTGGCTTATATCTCAGAAAGGAAGCGTTTTTTCGAAAAGTCTATTCTATACAAAATTAAAGTAGATAAAATTTCCTACATTTTTCATATACAGGTTGGTGGAGGTGAAATGCGAACATAGGGAACATACATGACAAGCGAACTTTCATGCCAGGTATCTTGATATATTTTGTAGTAGTATCACAAAACGAATTTGTGTGGCAAAAAGAGTAATCAATAACAGAAATAATAATAAAATCTAAAAGTGCATGTAAACTTTCTCGTTCTGCTCGTACACATACATTATTAGGCAAAGAAAATATTTTAATGAAAATAAAAATTTCAATAATATGACAGCTACTTTGACATTGACGGTACTTATTCCACGTATATCAAGATGCCTAGCATGATATCTCCATTGTCATATATTTCCCTATGTTCGCATTTCACCTCCACCAACCTGTATAAGGTTTTTTCCAAGACTAACCGTTTCGCCGCTAGAGCGAGCCCAAAAGGGGCCATATTTCCATATCTACTGAAATTCACCGTTTACGCAGAAATCGCCCTTGCTGTGATACTTAACTGTTGTAACAATTTATTACATTATACAATTTTATATAATATACAAGTATATTTCTCATAAATAACGTTTTTTTTTTCTTGGAAGACTAACCTAACCGTTTCGCCGCTAGAGCGCTCCAGAAAAACATTCCCGGACCCAGTATACCTTACATGATTAATGAAAATAGGGAAAGTAATTAAAAAATGGATACAAACGAATGTAAAACCACTGTTGCAGATTCGATACAGACGAACTGTAACATTAGACGGTTTGTGTATGACTGAGTTGTCAAGATTAAGTTACATATTGTATTATTGTTTATTTACACAAGTAAATATCGCGACAAGCTTTTATGTCATATACATTGTATAATGTAATAAATTGTTACAAAATTAAAGTATCACAGCAAGGGTGAATTCTGCGTAAACAGTGAATTTCAGTAGATATGGAAATATGGCCCCTTTTGGGTACGCACAAGCGACGAAACGGTTAAAAAAACGTTATATATGAAAAATGTAGAAAATTTTGTCTACTTTCATTTTGTATAGAATGGACGTCGAAGAAAGCGCTTCCTTTCTGAGATACAGGCCAAAAGCTGAAAAGAAGTGCCAAAATTTGGTCTAACCGGATAAAGATATTGACTTTCGGTTTGCGGCATTGGATTTCTCAGGCATTTTTATATAAGATACATTGTACTATTTTTTAAAGCTGAAATTTAATGATTTTCTCCAAGAGAAAATTATAAAATTTTAGAATTCTTATTCTCTTGGAGAAAATGATTAAATTTCGGCTTATTAAAGGTCCTTCAAAAAAAATACAGTACAATGTATCTTTCATAAAAATGTCTGAGGAATCCAATGTCGAAAACCGGAAGTCGATATCTTGATCCATTCAGAAATTAAAGTTGATTAAACACAAGAAAATTTTAAAATTTTAAAAGTTTCTCTAGGTGAAAATAATTAAATTTTAGATTATTAAAGGCCTCTAAAAAATAGTAGTACAATGTATCTTACATAAAATTGTCCAAGGAAGCCAATTCTGCAAACCGGAAGTCGATATCTTTATCCGTTCAGTAAGTAGAGTTGATTAAACACAAAAAATATTTAAAATTCTGAAATTTTGCAATTTTCACTTGAAGGTAATAATTAAATTTTGGGTTATCAAAGGCCTCATAAAAAATTTAATATAATGTATCTAACGTAAAATTTACTAAGGAATACAACGCTGCAAACCAGAAGTCAATATCTTTATTCGTTCAGAAAGTAGAGTTGATTAAACACAAAAAATATTTAAAATTCTGAAATTTTGCAATTTTCACTTGAAGGTAATAATTAAATTTTGGGTTATCAAAGGCCTTATAAAAATTTAATATGATGTATCTAGCGTAAAATTTACTAAGGAATCCAACGCCGCAAACCGGAAGTCAATATCTTTATCCGCTCAGAAAGTAGAGTTGATTAAACACAAAAAATATTTAAAATTCTGAAATTTTGCAATTTTTCACTTGAAGGTAATAATTAAATTTTGGGTTATCAAAGGCCTCATAAAAAAATTTAATATAATGTATCTAACGTAAAATTTACTAAGAAATCCAACAACGAAAACCGGAAGTCAATATCTTTATCCGTTTAGAAATTAGACGTGATTAAACACACAAAAATTTTAAAATACTAAAATTTCTTTAATTTCACTAGATATGGAAATATGGCCCCTTTTTGGGCGCGCTCAAGCGGCGAAACGATTAGTCTTGAAAAAAAACCTTAAATATGACAAATGTAGGAAATTTTGTCTACTTTAATTTTGTATAGAATGGTCTTGTCGAAAAAACGCTTCCTTTTTGAGATATAGGCCAAAAACTGAAAAAAGTGCCAAAATTTGGTCAAAAATTGCCAAAAAAACAATGTTCCGGGCAAAATTTTTGCCCGCAAACTTCAAATTCGTGTTCAGTGACACAAAAAACATAAAGGGTAAAAAAATCAAAACTATATCAAAACTTTCTTCTGAGAATCCTAATATGCCTAGCCTATAATGATTTATGGATAGTGCGATTTCGACGCGATGTCAAAACAAAAAATCGAGCATTTCTGTTGCTTTTGCGTCTTCTCAGACCTATTCCAGGTCTTCTGGTGTACAAATCTGTCGCCAGAAAAGGTGTATAAACGCGTTAAATACTACTAAGTGATACATTGTACCGTTTAGCTACGAAAAGTTGACTTCTTTTGTCTTCGATGAAAGTGATGATGGAAACTACAATTTCTGCATTCTGTGCCATTTTGAAAACATAGACCACATCACACCACATCAAAATGACAAATAAACAATAAAACAAATGATGAAAAGAAATAATACCAGCATAATCAATAACTATGCATTTTATAAATTTCATGATTTCGGTATGATGCGCATAATAAAAGGAATATTTAAGTAAATTGTTAATGTTTGTAAGAGTTGGTAATGGAAGCGACTTCGAGAATGTCTAGTTAACATATAGCAATAATAATATTTCGGCATTCGTCCTCAGCATTAATGTTATTAGCATTTTTTCTTTAAAAAAATAAGTGACCCGTTTTCCGTGCCGGTGAGTGTAGTAAAAATGCGTTTAGGAAATTTTCAGTCATTTAAATCCAGTGGTAATATTTTCTCTTGACACAATAATGACTGGCATATTTTAACGGACAATAATATCGCCATCCGGTTTTCAGCATATGATTTCTATAACAATTTTCTATAATACCCATTATTTTTATAAGTTTTGAAGAACTCAATTTGTCACAAATTGGAAATTTTCTTCAAGTAAATATAGATAAAATTTAGTAATTTTTGTGTTTATTCAGCTGTTATATCGGGATGGATTCGGATATTAACTGCCGGTTTTCTGTATTCAATTTTTCGAACATTCTTCTATTACATGTTAAAAAGCACATTTTCCTGTATTGGATTCTGTCGAGAAAGCTTTTGTTGCAGTTTATTCGAAGTGAAATTATAAATTCCCTGGACTATAATAAGGGTGATTCATCGTAACTTACTTATTTCAAAACGCAATAATGCCCATTTTATGAATCAGAAACTTTCTATTTTTATTTTATAATGTAATGTTTTGTCTATACACTGAATAAGCCGATTTCTGGCATTTGTCATAACCCTTTCCAGCATGGCAGCGGGTATGTTGGCAATTGCGGCCTGGATGTCGGCCTTCAGGTCTTCTAGGGTTCTTGGACCGTTGACGTAAACGCGGGATTTCAAAAATCCCACAAAAAAATCACAAATCCTTATTGAGATGAGACGCCCCGGGAAGTGTTCCCTCAAAACAGCCATCGATGCTGCTCCGTGCTCCAACGCATGATGACAACTGACCGAGTGGGGAACAAAACTTTAAAAGTGCATCTGTCGAATAAGATCACTCTCTCCCCACTACGATCCCTACAGCCTGAATGGCACACATTTTAAAAAAGAAAATTATGATGAATCACCCTGTATAAAGAAAATTTATAATTATTTGTTAGTGGTTACTGATTAGGGAAGGCAGTTAATAGGGTATTTCGGTAATTTTAGATTTTTTAATATGCTATTTTAAAAAATACGTATATTTTTGTTTTACTATACAATGCTCCGTTTAGCTAAAAATAATAATTTAAAGTTGAATTGCATGACTTGATGACGTATGCATGTCACGAAGTTTTAGAAAAGTGTATGGTTAATCAGTGTTTTGACATTTGACAGACAGTAGTTAAAATTTCATTTTGTACATTTAAAATGATTAATATATACCTTCAAACGAAAAACTAGAATTAAGAACAATGTTTTATTTACTACCTTAGTATTTGTATTAGGTACCTTTTATCACTTAATTATAAAAATATATTTCCTACTAGAAAATGTCAATATCTTTCTGTCAAATGTTTGACAAGTTTCCATCTGGTGGCGTTACCATGAACTGGTTAGTCTGCATACGTCATTAGCCCAGGAAAATTTATTTTAATTATTTTTTTAAGCTAAATGGAGCATTGTATCGTAAAACAAAAAATACGTGTTTATTTATTTTTTTATGTAGAATAACATTAAAAATTCAAAAATTACCGAAATACCCTATTACTACCGTTGTATCAGACCCTACCTAATCACTATTTGTTTTTTGTTGACATTTTGCTTTACGACCTATTACAAATTTAATTACTTTATAGGTAGTTTTGCGAATTGAAACAAAATTAATATAATCTCGGCTATAATAGTGGTTAATGCTTGGAGATCGAGACGTAGTCGAGGTTTCCAATATTATCTGAAACCGGTATAAAATGCACTTAACGCCCGTGATGCTTACAATATTTTTGCTCGATCGATACAATAAAAATAAATTTAAAAATAATGTTCATATTTGTTTAGGTACATTGGTTTTGATACTGTTGCCTTAGATTCTGTTTTTTTTAGTATTTACCTCCTTTTAATTTGTAAACAAAACCTACTGCCTCGAAATATAATATAATAGCTCATTTTAAATAGAGAATATTACACACATTATTTAGTTCTTTATTTCGTACCTTGTTGGGATATTGCACTACTAAGAGATGGCGCTGTTCACCTATGTGAAATTCTAAACAACGGTGCACTTTACTTTGGCTTCCATTATTATTTTTTTCATTACGTTATTTTTTTGAAATTCGTAACATGATATATTTATTTCCGAGTTAACTAGGCGGACAATTTCGATAATACTTCGCATGCATATTTATATATAACCACACATTAAATTATTAGTATTTTAAATGGGTTTATTAGTATTTTAAATGGGTTTGAGTCAAGAATTTAATGCAATATATTCAGCAAAGTATCATTTTTCCTATACCCACCATGTGTAAAATGTCATATTTAAATGTGAATATCTCTGGATAGAGACGGTCAAATTGATTTAAATTTGAAATGTAGGTATATGGGAAACTGTGTAAATAACTGATTTTTTCATGTTTCATTAAAAGTTTATGGATTTGTTACAACGCTCGAATCACCTTAAAACAAATGGCCATTAAACATAGATGTGCTAGAACAAGGTTCCTATAATGATTTAAATTTCAGAATGCAGACATAATAGTGTTCCCGGAATGTGGTTTGACAACTACAAATCTACCGGTGAATATTCCAGATCTTGTGCCGTACACCACTAATATCCCAGATGCAGACAAACGCATAGTTCCATGTGGCAATGATGTATATACCGACGTAAGTACCACAGAATTGACAGTAAAATGATTCCGTATAACTGAGTTGAAAAAACTACGAAATCTCGAAATTATAGTGAAATGTTTTTTCCCAAGACCATAATACGAAACAAACAGTTTCCATACAGTTACCTAGCTACGAAAATAAACAATATCACACATCCGCTCAAGCCGTTCTATACCGGGTGACCCAAAAAACTGGCTCACCCCCAAAAAGTATTTAAAGAAATTACATACATTTTATATATTTAGAAAGTACATCAAAAAACGCATTAAACTACATAAAGAGTGAAAATGTTCTATTGTGTGACCCCAACTTTCTTATTTCAAATGGAACACCTATATATTTTTCAAAATTTTGATTCTACGCAATATTCTGAAACCATGTGCATTTTTAAAATTATGAACCACACAAAAAAAACAAATTATATTAATAATTCGATTTTTTATTCAAATATCTAAGTTAACATAGATGTTACTTCTTATGATAAAAAACATTAAATAAAACAAACGAATTCACTTACACACAAGCTTTAAAGTTTAAACTTAATTTTAAAAATGTCTGCCATTTTATTGAATGCAAAGATTAACTCTTCCAATTGTTCCTCATTTTTTGTATTTTTACGTGGTTCATAATTGGCTCTATTTTAGCATAAAAAACCATCTTCTAAAAAAATAAATGTAACATAATGTAACTTTTCGATAAAAGTGTATATCGAATGTTCGTGAGATTTCCGAACTCAGCAAGCCTCGTGCGTCAACATTCTCACTCACACGATATCATTCACTTTCCTCGCTCATTATGTTATGCACTATTCTTACTGTGACATTTAAAATATTGCAAGCATTTAATATGAATTTTGTCAAAAAGGTTTAGTTAACTACTACTAAAACAGCAATTTAAGTTTTTTTGTGATTAAAAATCAAATTTCTTTGAATGATTTGTATAGCTGTGATTAACCATGAATTTTTTTCAGGTTCTTAAACAACTTTCATGTGCAGCAAAAGAACATGGAATATACGTAGTTGTAAATTTACCTGAAAGATCAGTGATAGACAAGGACGACTCGAAGGGTGACAAATTTTTAATCTTTAATACTAACATCGTATTCGATAGAAAGGGTACTATTATTGCAAAGTAAGTAGGTTACATTTTAATAGTATTTTGTGCACCTAGGGAGGGAAGCGTGCTATTACTCCCGCGGGCGAAACGGCGGTCCGAGCGAGGGCGCCGGCTTCGCTCAAGGGTGTAATAGCTATTACTCCCGCGGGCGAAGCGGCGACCCGAGCCGAAGGCGAGCCGCAGGCGAGTCCGAGCGAGGGCGCCGACTTCGCCCAAGGGAGTAATTGCTATTACTCCCGCGGGCCAAGCGGCGGCCCGAGCGAGGGCGCCGGCTTCGCCCAAGGGAGGAAAAAAAAATTCATATTAAATGCTTGCTTGTGAATTTTCAGGTGAATTTTCAAAAAAAATTCATATTAAATGCTTGCTTGTGAATTTTCAGGTACCGCAAATATAACTTATTTGGCGAGCCAGGTTTCAATGTTACGAAGACCCCAGATCTTACAACTTTTGAAACCGACTTCGGCGTGACCTTTGGGACATTCATTTGCTTTGACATATTGTTTGCCAAACCAGCTCTGCTGCTGCTCAAACTCAACGAGAATGTCACTGACATTGTGTATCCTACTGCCTGGTTCTCAGAACTTCCTTTCTTGTCAGGTTAGTGAGCTAACTGTAGAGGTAATAGTATATTGTGCAACTAGGGACGAAAGTGGCGTTTTTCTGACGAGTGCGGGAGTCGAGAGAACACTTTTGCCCCCGAGATGCACACGATATTTTTTTCAATACCTGCACCGAAAAGCAATTAGAAGTTGAAGAACGGGATAAACCGGATGATGATAACATTGCAAAAAATTCGCTGTGTCCACCACAGTACTTCCCCGACTATAAGTTTTAATAACTTACTTTAATTTGATGCTTTATTCAGCAAAATTTAAATAAACTTATCTTCTTTTTCCCAAACTTTTTAAGTTGATACCAACTTCGATATAATTTAAATAACATATAAGAAAATCTAATGTGGCCAGTACAAGACCTCCAGCCATACTCTATACCCACTCTTTTTAGTTTTTAATATACTATATAGGTACTTAAGTACTCACAAATATATTGTTTTCATTTTATGTAAACTATAGAAGAAGATATAAACGAAGTATGATGCACTGTCACTACTTATCATAAGTAATCAATTTAAATTTACGTAGGAACAAAACACTTGAAAAAATTTGAATAATTTTTTTAGAAACAATTGAATATCGCATAAATGTAATTTTTTACAATTTTTACTAAACTTATCTCCCCGAAAGCTTTAAATTGATACCAAACTCGGTATAATTTAAATAATGTACCTATACCTATACCTACCTATAATAAAAAAATTGAGGATCGGTTAAATATGATATTTTTATTTTTCTACTAGAATTATTTTTCCGAGAGTTTTAATTTGATACACACACGATAGTATTTTAATAACAATAAATAAGTTATGTTTATAAATTTGGTACCACTGGTTAAATAAAAAAAATTGAATATTCTTTTGAGAAACAATTGCAAATCGCATAAATGTCATTTTTTACATTTTTACTAAACTTGTCTCCCCGAGCGCTTTAAATTGCCACGAAACTCGGTATAATTTGAATAATTTATTTAAAAAAATCTGACGTGGACACCACATGACTTCCTTGTACGCCTATTAAACTGTTCATACTTTTCTTAATAACTAAAATGTAGAATAATATTAAAAAATCTGACGTGGCCACGACAAGACCTCCCGCCATACCTACTTTATTCTTTTAACTTATTATACAAATATATTAATAAGTACTACTACTACTGCTACTATACTCACAAATATATTTTAGTCATTTTATTTAAACTGCAGAATAAGATATAAAGCATATTTTACTATTGTCACTGTCATGTCATAATCATTTAAATTTTACGTAGTAACAAATGTTAATCGATCATGGACTACAAGATACCAAAATACTAAATTATAAATATATACTTTAATTATTCTTAAATGATACCAGATACAAAAATATTTATACAATACCGATTGTAGGTAATAATCACAAAATCTTTCATTGAAAATAAAAAAATTGTCTTGAATTAAATATTTATCGAAATATTTGAAAAAAGTACTACTTCCGGTTTGTAGATTGAAACCAAAAATAGGAGGTGCACAACTAGATGCTATAACAGTCCTAAATACAAAATTTTCACTTTCTACGTCTAACCGTATTTGAGTTATGCGACATACATACGTCCGTACGTCCGTACGTACAGACGTCACGACGAAACTAGTCATAATGGATTCAGAAAAGGTCAAAACGGATATTTCCATCAAAATCTGAAAACCGAAATTTTTCGCGATTACAATACTTCCTCCGTACAAGGAAGTAAAAAACAATTGAAGATCGTTTAAATGTTATTTTTGTTTTTCTACTAAAATTCTTTTCCCGAGAGCTTTAATTTGATACCACACACGATAGTATTTTGATAAAAAAAGTTATGTTTATAAAGTTGATACCACTGGTTCAATAACGCGCATTTACGAACTCAGATCTCAGAAGTCAGATCTTGGCTCAAGATCTTAAATATAAAATTTCAGTCTAAAATTCCAACGCGTTTTTAAGTTATGCAACATCCAGACACACCGACGGACATACAGACCGACAGACCTACTTTTTTTTTAATTATGTTTTTTAGGTTCAGTAGAGTCTAAAACGTGAAGATTCACCAAAATCTCGAACTGTCAAAAAATCACGATTACTTCCGAAATACTTTATTACATAGGTCGGGGAAGTAAACATGTATAATTAATTCTTATTTATTGCACCAATATAAAAATACAAATTTACAGAAATATTCCTCATAAAATTCCGGTTCTATTGGTACCCTCGCTTGCGGCATTTGGGTGTGGCACCCCGTTGGTAGAATAATTTCCGTGGATCCGGCTGGGCTAGCTCTCCGACCGACTTGCCCGCGCGCTTGTGGTTATGTGCCCGAGGAACGCGGCTGTATAGTTTACTCTCCCATTCATAGACCAAATAAGTATTTAGATAGGAATCGTACGTGTTAATCATCGGACCGACGTTAATAGCGCTATCTGATGGATGGAAGCGCAAACTAAGTCGGTATAATCGTTACCTACAATAGGTAATGATTGTTGATAGCATTGTTTATTTTTTACTTTATATTGATTTGTAGTTGTTGAAGCAGATTATTCAAAAAATACTTGGAATTCATTTGAACTCAATAGTATTTTATGAAAAATCTGCTTCAACTACAAATCAATATATAAATAAAAAAATACGAATCAATATTTAAAAAAAAATCAAATACAGGATATAAGATTTTAAAATTTAAAGAATAACAATTTTATTCTTTTTTTGTACATGAAAAATGAAAAGTCAACTCTATGTGCACATTCGCGCTTCATATAGGATAAAATATTCGTTTTGTCTACCAATTGAAGTAAACGTCAACAGAAATAGATAATCAAAAATAACAAATAATAGCACAAAGTAACAAACAATAACACCAAATAACGAACAATAACACAAAAAACAGAAAGTAACACAAAACATGCAGCAGAATTAATATGAGACAAAGGTGTAGCAAGTAAGCAAATTACAGGAGTCGCGGAGAATTTTAAATCTTCCATTGTTAGAGTGACGAGTGGGGGAAAACAAGGGGAATATAATGAGAAAATAATACTGGTGTCGCCACCTCCTGCATGGAAGCGTAATGAAAGCAAAAAAACAAAACGCTGTACCCACAGCCACCATTTAAGTTTCCCGGGCCTGCTCCCATTGTTCCATTGCACTTCTGCTGGGCCGCTGCCTATTGAGTCACTACATTGCGTCCCTAGGGAAACAAAGAGACTCGTTCAGCTGCAAATGGCCACTCTTTCGTCCCGCAAAACAGGCACGAAAGGTGGCACATCAGTGCTGATGACAAAAACTGGCGACGAGGGCAACATAACTTATGTTGCCCCGAGGCGCTCGGAATATACAGGCCTCCAGCCATCCCCACTCCTGAGCAAACAAGTAACAGTCACCGGCCTAGTCGAATCGTAGATCGGTGTTTGAAAATAGATAATTCCAGTTGTTATGGTACTAAAATTTTGATTTTGGTGTCATT
Source organism: Agonum fuliginosum (assembly GCA_947534325.1). NCBI lineage: Eukaryota > Metazoa > Arthropoda > Insecta > Coleoptera > Carabidae > Agonum > Agonum fuliginosum. The sequence goes on along the minus strand of OX384047.1, from coordinate 13,265,332 downwards.
TGATTCGAAATGAAATCTTTAATAAATTATTAAAACTACAAAGTGGTATAAAAATTATTACAAAAGTTATAAACAATATAGTGAAAAATGTTTTTTTGGCATTATCTCAACAACTTAAAGAGATATCGGAAAACGGTTAATAGAATATGAAAGAGCGATTAATTTGCTAAATAAAAGTTTCTAGTTGCGGAACTCTATCTGCAATATTTATTGTAGATATTTAACACTGAATATAATATTCAGAACGGCCGACGCGGCGACATCGGGCTCCGCCGTATTAAACATGTTTTATATAAAATATTATTTTAATCCTGAATGAGAAAAGTTTCACATATGACACATATGACACAAACTGAGACAGCTGTGGCGACATGAGGGCAACCCCACCGTAGTACATCACAACCAATTATTATTATTTTAATCCATTAAATATTGATATTTAGAACTGGAAAAAATCAGATATTATTTAAACATATGAATGAAAATTTAGTAATTTATTTTATTATCTCCCATTCTTCAATTATATATGAAATAGTGAGTAGGCCCCATTTGTGGGCCCCAAAAGTTTTGATACTTTGTTCAATTAAGTTACTAAATACAAAGCGTTAAAATGTGAAAAAATTAATCCCGTATGTTTTACTGTCTCCGCTTAAGAAAAATAGGCCCCATTTGTGGGCCCCCAAATTTGTCAAATAGAACAAAATATAAAATTACCATTGAAAATACGTATGTGTGCAAAATTTGAAGTAAATCAGATAGGTAGAATAGAATCAAATATTGATTTTAAGATTTAACCCATGACTGAATACAAGTTAAATAAAATCGTGTAAAAACTGATAAAATTTACCTATAATATGTATGAGTGATTGATAAAGACAAATAAACAAAATAATTGAAGAAACTAGCACTGAAATAATATTATTTGCTTTGTTAAGTGCATTAAATGTGATTCGCTTCGAGTATTCCATGGCCAGCGAAGGTGACGTCACCGCAAGCAGCCTGGAGGCCTGTATATCCCGAGCGCCTCGATTGCCCTCGTCGCCAGTCCATTTTGTATATAGAGGTCACTGGTAATTTTGTTTTGTGTGAGCAGCTGTGCAGACACAGGAGGGCTGGGCGCGTGCAGCGGGGGTGAACCTGCTGGCGGCCGGCTACAGCGACCCGGTGCACGCGGGCGGAGGAAGCGGTGTGTTCCAAGCGACGGGAGAGATCCGATACACGGTACCCGTGGCCAAGCTTACCACTCTAGTCGTGCAGAAAGTCCGCAAGATCAAGCGCCGCATCCCGACAGACCGTCCGGACACCAACACTGCGGTAACGTAGTACAGTTGTAAATTAGTGAAGTAGTGAAGTACTGCGACCAATATTTTTATTATTTAAATGAATCTGACAATGTTCGAAAAATCATGACCACCACCGGGAATTGAACCCGAGACCTTTATCTTGCCGGGATAACACTCTGACCACTGAGCTATGTTGGTCCTGTTCAATTCTCGGTGCTAATCATGATTAACGAGTGTCGATCACAGTTGAGATTTCAACAATGGAAATCTCTCTATGCGTCACGTGTATGATGTGGGATTGTACAGTTGTACTCTGGACGATGAATAGACCATATTAATTATTCAATACGCATGCTCAGAAATCACCAATCACAAAGCAGGGAGTACTACCGAAATGGAACTAATTTACAAAAATAAGAAACAGTTGGCATCCTGACACGCTATTTGTTATTTCACAAATCAGTCGGTAGAGGCGCTATAATAATTAATATGGTCTATAAATAGAGTAATTAAATAAATGGGCAGAGCCTAAACTACGCAGTACGATGTGCTCAGAAGTCTGCTTTACAAGCTACAAATTTTAAAACGCTCAAGAATTGAATCGTTTTATTTGAAATGAACATAATTAAAACTAAAACATTATACTATGTTATCATTTATGTATAACATAATTTTAAAAGTAATGTAAAGTAAAATTTAAACAATATGTATCTATTTATTCATACAAAACTTCATCAGCTGTCGAGTTCGTCGATCAGTGTAAAACTGGCTTACCAATAGCAATACTGTATTTCAATTTAGCACACATTTGTGGGAGGAGTATCTATTCTATCTATTGGGCGTCCAGAGTATAGTACTAAATCATTCAACTAAATGTGTTTGCTTCAATCACGGTCAAAGAAGATTAGGTTTATCAACGACCTTACATAGTCTAGACACAGTATGCAGGCCAAAGTGTAGGCATGGAGATGAAGTCAACATCATATAGACAAGAGGTGCGCGGGAGGGGTTGAGTTTCCCCCATTAATTTTATTGCGGGTTGCATAAGATATAAGTTTTGATAAATGACTTTTAAATAATATCTATTAAAATTGATGAAAATGTTACATACAGAGTTTCTTAAGATAAATGCATCTAAAATCTAGAATTGTAAACGTCAGTTTGACAGATGTAGCGTATTCAACAGGGGTGCGTTCCAAAACCATACTCCAGAGTATAGAGTATGCTCAAAGTCGTTCCAAAAGGTTTGAGTATATCTCCAGTGGAAACTCTGAAGTGTTCCAAAACTGTTCGAGTTTACTCGAAGAGCATACTCTTCGTACCCTGTAAAATAGGAGGGTACAAACGTACTCTGGTTACTTTGGCGCCAAATAGTGCTAACCTAAATTGTCTGTTCCATAATATCTTATTATTATTAGTTTATAATGGACAACGAATTGGAATCAGCCACACAAATTGACGCAAACGATTATAAAGTAATTTGTATTCTAAAAGAAGATAATATGTTGATTTTGGAAAATAAAGGTATATTCATAAATATATTAGAAAACCTTACCAGGACTACATTTATAAATTGGCGCGAATATTCATAAATATTCGCAGTTATAACACTTAACACCCTTCTATTATCCATGATGCAAGATCAATTTTGTATATCAAATAAATGTGGTTATAGGTTATATCACCATAAAATATTTCCTACTCTACGTCGTTCCGAAACCCCACAAAACCCTGGAGTAACCTACTCTTACTCCAATACTTTACTCTGTGCTCCATGGTAAGGTTTTGGAACGCACCCCTGTCATTTGTTGAACGTTTATTGTATAATTTGCTAAGAATTGTGTAAAGTAGGCAACGTGCAATGATCTATGGGGGAAACTTTTCCCTGCCCCACCTGCACATGATGGCTTCAAGAAATTCCGAGTATACTTTGTCTAAATTATATATGGTCGAAGAGGTTTATCAACCAATAAGATTTTGCCGGTCCCCGCCATACCTTCCGTTGAGCGGCGCTGGTTATCACTGGAGGTAGCTCTATACAGAGCGGACTGGCCATATAAGCGTCCGGTGCAATCACCAGGCCGGTTTGATAGTCCCAATCCGCCCCAGGTGTATATAGAGTTTAAATGAACAACATAAATGTTTTAAAAGGTAAAACAAGATCATTACTAAACGTCAGAATTGACACATCAACAACTTATTTACACGCGCGCTATGGAAACCTATCTCCAATGATACAGCAGATAGCCCAGTCAATCTAGACAAAAATTAGCCAAACCTAATAATGGAAGATAGAATTCTAATTTTTTGCACAGATGTTCCTTATAACGTAGTATAACTCTCCTAGAAAGTCCCAAGGTTACCGACGCTTGCTTCCCTCGGGAGAGGCCAAAAGGTCCTAAGGGATGGCAAATCATATATGCAGACATAAACTCGTATAACTTTCGATCGGAATGACGTAGACACGTCAATGATAGCTCAAAATGGTGAGAATAATGTGCACTATACACGTAGACACTTAAAGCTAAATATTATGCCATAATAACCGGTCTAACAACTCCAGACACACAAAAGTGATTAACGCACAAAATAATTTACGCATTTCAATTATATATTCTTATTATGATCAAATAACATGGTTCTACATTATTTTGTATAGAATAGATACAGAGAGTGACGTGTATAGTACCGGGAATAATATAAAAACAAAAGAAAAATTATATAAGTGTACAATTTTACCGATTATGTACAGAGGTAACCCAGTCAAATGGTAGAAAATAAGGAATAGTCTTGGGATTGTTTTGAAATTTTTATTATTAAATTCTTCGAACATTTCTGTATAAGACAGAGTACTTTTAAAAAAATTTAAGGGCCAAATTTACGATTTTCTACGAGAGAAAATTGAAAAATTTTTAAATATTTTTTGTGTTTAATGACCAGTAACTTCTAAAATAATTAAATATTTGATTTCCGGTTTCTTTTATCAAATTTTGAGAACGATTCTCTATAAGTTAGATTATTTTAAAATTTTGTTGAGGGTCTTTGTTAAGCCAAAAAATAAAGTTTTTCTACAAGAGAAAATTTAGAAACTTTAGTTTTTAAAAGTTTTTTTGTGTTTAATGTCCTGTAGTTTCTGAACGAATACAAAATTTGATATCCGGTGTCTTTTTCAAAATTCTCTGAACAATTCTCTATAAGATAGATTACAGACATTATAGGTCATTTAAAAAACTAAAATTTCTCAATTTTCACGCGGCGAAAATCTTAAAATTTTGGCTTCACTCAGGCTTTTAAGATAAAAATAAAATAATTTATCTTAAAGAGAATTGTTCAGAGAATTTGATAAAATAAACCGGATGTCAAAATTTTTATTCGTTCAGAAACTACAGGTCATTAAACACAAAATAAATTTTAAAAACTAAAATTTCTCAATTTTCTCGCGACGAAAATCTTAAAATTTTGGCTTCACTCAGGCCTTTAAGATAAAAATAAAATAATCTATCTTATAGAGAATTGTTCAGAGAATTTGATAAAAGAAACCGGATGTCAAAATTTTTATTCGTTCAGAAACTACAGGTCATTAAGGCGGTTCACTTGTACCAAAAATATAGCGGAAAAGTGACCTCGGCATATTATAAACTGAGCCCTTGCTTTTAAACCTACACTATTTATTTTTTATATATGGCTAGATAGTAGATGTCTCTAGAGTGCTATGAAGTCGAAATCTTCTTATTGCTTAGAGTTTTATTATTAAAAATTAAGGAACATGACCAATTTCACTCATATTTATTCTTATTACCTCTCGCCTAGAGAGGTATAGGGATCGTGAAAAAATTCGATGTCGAGATTTTTGTCAATAAGCACGTTTTAGTACCTTTAGAACCTATTTTGACTATTTTCACGATGATGTCTGTGTGTGTGTGTGTCCGTTTGTCTGTATGTGCGCCTACTATAGTCTTTCGTTCTGATTCATTATCTCAAATTCTATTGAACATAAAATTCTAACATTTTGCATTATACATTTATACATGTTAATGAAGAACTGATTAGATTTTGGTAAAAATCTGCCAACCGGAAATGGTATTTTCTTGAAGCATTTTAACATTTTTTGCAAAAAATATAGGAAATACTGCGATAGTTACAATTTGTCATGCGACATTTGAAAGAACAAATTACCTCTTACAATATTTATTTAACATCTTTTCTATATCTCTTACCAATAAATGAAAATTATTTTTCAAAAATGTGTAATTTTACCTACCACGATTTGTAAATTATAATATAGGAAAAAAAATTAAAACAAAAATGAAAATGTCAATGTGACAGATGAACAGACGTATACACAGTTTCTGAAATTTTAGTGGCACCATTTGTAAAGAAATGTATAAATATTAATAACTGGGTTTGAAATTTAGTAACTATAGTAGCCGAAATTTAATAAATAGAAAACTGACTCAATTCCAGTAAGTTTTTATCCTTCCATTAAACGTATCCAGTCAAGAAGCATCATCGATTCATTAATAACTGGATATAATGTAATATGGTAATAATAAAATAAAAATTGTATCCACAAAGAGCTAATTTGATTTCAATGTCAATCGAAATCGGTACGTTGCTTGAAGAACTATAAAATAAATTACAAAAAGTAACAAAAACCAAATTCACATATTACAGTGTCAAGGCGGGAGGTTATGTGCTGGCCACAACAGATTTTTTTTTCTTTATTTCTGTTTTTAAAATTAACAAAATAGCTCCATAGCACTCTTCACAATCATATAAGTAACGTTTTAGAACAAAGACGAAGATACTATCTTAATATAAACACGTGTATTTTGTAATATTAAATTTGGCAATTTACTTCATTTTTATATGCAGTGGTGTCGCTAGTAGTGCGTCGATGTTCGCCAGACATCAAGTCCCGCCTACGGCATGTCGCGGTGGGAGGATCGAGGGGAGGATAGTGAAGCGAAATTATGTTGTGGCTTCTTACTTTGGCTTTCTGAGTATCTGAGTAGTTAAAGGTTTTCTAAATTTCACGAAATTTATTTATTATGGCGAAAAGTGACCGAAATTTAAGACGTAAACCACGGTTGTCAAAACAACGAAGATCGTTAAAATGAAAACTTAGGCGTTCTCAAAAGAACAAAATATTAAATAAAGATGACAATGCGATTTCGAAAAATAAAGAAGAAAAATCTACAAATGATAGGTAAAATAATACATATTAGTAAAGCTGATGTAGGACCATGCCAGATTATATTATCAGGGCTGATACGAGCCGGGTGCAGGGGGATGCAAATTATTTAATTTGTTTGACATATTTAACTATTATAAAGCTAATATTGCAAATATTTTCTGTAGCCAAAAATTAAATAAATATAGTTTCTTACAATAAATTCGTCGACTATACAATTTTGTGACATTGTAGTAATTTCGAAGCAGATTCTTGAGTTTTTGTTAACATTGTAAGAAGATTCGCGTATTTGTTTGTATACCAGAGGTGTAGCTGTTTATTCTTGATAAAAATAATAGTCTCGTTAACCATTTGTGGGAATTTTTTTTTCTGATTCTTCGTTTAATTCTTTTATTTTATAAATTTTAATAAATATTTATGTTGTTAAAATATGTTTAATAAGCTTCGGGATTTTGAACCTTATTGGGACAGACAGCAACTACTATGACGCACGATCTTTGGCGTTTTTGATATAAGCCAAATAAGCCGCAGATTTCAAAATTGAATACCTTTGGTACTCGTATATGATAATGTTTTTATGAATTTTAAGTTCATTATTAATAATTTCGATTTTGGTTAACGACCCTATTAAATTATCTAAAGTCAATAGCCATTGGATGCATTGTTTTCTATACAGAGGATTGAAATATTTTTGCCCCGGGCTTCGGGTCCAAAACAGGCTTTCGATGCCGATTTGCTATAGTCCTACCATAACTTTATTGTAATTTTCAAAAATAGGTTCCAATTATTATAAAATGTATTAATTTACAGTTGTACTAAAGAAATGCACAATAATGTTGATAAACAAAATAACAGGTACGTACCTACCTATACTATTTGTTCATATTTTACCCTATCTTTTCACTTATATTTTTTTTAAGTGACCCGGAATTTGATAAACATATCAGTATAGAAAATAGACATATTTCTTTTCTGGGCAGGTAAATAATAAAATTTAAAAAATTCCTAAAGTAGGTAATATTTACATTAAACTGGTTTTAGTATCTCAGAAAATGACTTAAAAGAAGCCGGATGTAGTTTTTTATCATGTACTACAAATTCGCCATCAATCGAAACAAAGTATATATACCTATATACAGGGTGTCTGTTTATAAATGGACCAGCATTTATCTCGCTTATTTGTTGATTTAGCGTTTTTTGTCAAATACATGATTTATACAGTATCATGTGTAGTAAATGATAGCGGATGTGAATCCTTGGTATCACTTCCGGTTTTTGAGGAAGTCATAGCAAATTTCAAATGGAACATTGTATTTTTATTACGAATTTGAAAAGTACATTAAATTTGCTTTACGGTAGTATAAAAAAGTCATATGTTGTATTATTAAAATATTAAATTACAGGCACTTAAATTATGCACCTATGAACGCTGAAATAAGTAAGCCTTGCCGCGAAACAAAAACAATAGTTGAAAGCAGTTACCTGTCAACATTTTGAACATCTTTTATAAAATTAAAGTTAGGTACTCCCGCGGGAGTACCTCGCGAGGTACTCTAATAAATTAATTGTTTCTTAATTATTCATAATACGCGTTTTCTTTATTATAATTAGATTTAAGATATATTTTATTGTAATTTACATTGATTGTTGACAGGTAACTGTTTTCAACTATTGTTTTTGTTTTGCGGCAAGGCTTACTTATTTCAGCGTTCATAGGTGCATAATTTAAGTGCCCGTAATTTAATATTTTAATAATACAACATATGACTCACGTGTATTATTTCCAAGTACAAGATCAATTACACATAACAAGGAAACTGTTTTGTTACTTTATATTTTGGACTCCTAAAGGAATGCTGGTTGATAAAGTATGTGTAAATTATAAGCAGGTACGTACCTGTGTTATAAAAACTATCAAACTATTTATTTTTATAGATATGCTATGATGAGGACTTCTGGGAAAAATATATGTCGCCCAAATTAAATAATTTTTACTATAACTGCCTTTTACCAGAAATAATAGATAGTAGACAAAAACGAAATTTACCTCTAAGAGATATAAAGATGAATGATTTATATTTATAAAAGTTTGTAACCTGCAACAATCATTCCAAATAAACAATTTTTTCTTATAAATGCATGATTTTTATTAATCAACGAATTATTGGTTGCGTTCAAAACACGTAATATTGTATTATATTGCCCAGCTCTAAGTTAATGCAAAACAGAATTAAAAGAAAAAATGATTTTCACTCTTCTAGGTAAATAATATTTACGTAGAATTGCTTTAAAATGAATATAAAAATAATAACATCATTCTATAAACGAAAAATCTGCTGTGTCCACCACAGTACTTTCCCGACTATAAGTTTTAATAACTTATTTCGTAACGTCTTTAATTTTATGCTTTATGCAGCAAAATTTAAATAAATTTATCTTTTTTCCCAAACTATTTAAGTTGATACCAACTTGATTAAATATCGCATAAATGTCATTTTTACATTTTACTAAACTCGTCTCCCCGAGAGCTTTAAATTGACACCAAACAAGGTATAATTTGAATAATGTATTAAAAATAATTGACGATCGGTTAAGTTAAATGTTATTTTTATCTTTTTACTAGAATTATTTTCCCGAGAGCTTTAATTTGATACCACACACAATAGTATTTTAATAAAAATAAAATAAGTTATATTTATAAAGTTGTACCCACTGGTTGAATAAAAAAATTTGAATATTTTTTTTAGAAACAATAATTGACAATCGCATAATGTCATTTTTTACATTTTTACTACACTTATCTCCCCAAGCCCTTTAAATTAACACAAAACTCGATATAATTTGAATAATTTATAATTAAAAAACAATTGAAGATCGTTTAATGTTATTTTTGTTTTTCTACTAGAATTCTTTTCCCGAGAGCTTTAATTAGATACCACACACGATAGTATTTTGATAAAAATAAAAAAATCTGACGTGGGCACCACATGACTTCCTTGTACGCCTTGTGTGTTCATACTTATCTTAATATCTAAAATGTAGAATAATATAAAAAATTCTTTTAACTTATTATACTAGTATACTCACAAATATATTTTAGTCATTTTATTTAAACTGCAGAAGAAGATATAAAGCTTATTTTACTATTGTCACTGTCATGTCATAATCATTTAAATTTTACGTAGTAACAAATGTTAAACGATCATGGAGTACAAGATACCGAAATACTAAATTATAAGTATATACTTTAATTATTCTTAAATGATAGAAGATACAGAAAAATTTATAAAATACCGATTGTAGATAATAATCACATAATCTTTCATTTAAAATAAAAAAAATTGTCTAAAATTTATTATTTATCAAAATATTTGTAAAAAGTACTACTTCCGGTTTATAGATTGAAACCAAAAATAGGAGGTGCACAACTAGATGCTATAACAGTCCTAAATACAAAATTTCAGCTTTTTACGTCTAACCGTATTTGAGTTATGCGACATACATACGTCCGTACATACGTACGTACAGACGTCACGACTAAACTAGTCATAATGGATTCAGAAAAGGTCAAAACGGATATTTCCATCAAAATCTGAAAACCGAAATTTTTCGGGATTACAATACTTCCTTATTACTCCGTACAAGGAAGTAAAAAGTTATGTTTATAAAGTTGGTACCACTGGTTGAATAAAGCTCATTAACGAACTTGAAGTCAGATTTTGGCTCAAGATCTTAAATATAAAATTTCAGTCGAAAATTCCAACGCGTTTTTAAGTTATGCAACATCCAGACAGACCCACAGACCGACAGACACACAGACCCACAGACCCACAGACCGACTTTTTTTAAAATTATGTTTTTTGGGTTCAGTAGGGTCTAAAACGTGAAGATTCACCAAAATCTCGAACTGTCAAAAAATCACGATTACAATACTTCCCTCTATTACATAGGTCGGGGAAGTAAAAAACCTTGGGATTTAGTAGTGCTAATCAATATTAAGTGAACTGACTGCACCCGCTTCTCCCTGAAAACAGTTCGATTGTTGTTGTTGAGTTGTCCATTGTTGTCGATACAATTGTGGTGAACATTTAAAGCGGTACTAGCCTAATTTATTATGGAATAAAATTTAATAAATTTCAAATTAAGAAGGTATGACCAACGGAAAAATATTGTAACTAACTCATTTGTTAATAGGCGATTAATAATCTCAACAATTAACGCGTTTGCTTCTCTCACGCGTTAAAATGTCTCAATATTAATCGCCCTCATTAACACACTAGTTTGTTAAATAACTATTAATATTTCAATTTTCAATCAAACAGTATCATACTAGATAAATAAATCTATCTGTACTTAAAATTTTAACTGAATACTTCTAATATATTAATATTACAAGATATGTTTCAAATACAAATGCAAAATTTTAAATATCTACAAACGAATGAGCTGTTATTTTCTGCTTCCTCCTGATTGGCTGATTGAAATTTAGGGAGTAGAAGTTGTGCCAGCCTCTTTGCTCGCTTATCGCTACCTCGCCCTTTACACTTACAAAACCATAGATGGTACGTGAAAGCACGTGTTACGCCTTAAACACAAAATAAATTTTAAAAACTAAAATTTCTCAATTTTCTCGCGACGAAAATCTTAAAATTTTGGCTTCACTCAGGCCTTTAAGATAAAAATAAAATAATCTATCTTATAGAGAATTGTTCAGAGAATTTGATAAAAGAAACCGGATGTCAAAATTTTTATTCGTTCAGAGGTCATTAAACACAAAATAAATTTTAAAAACTAAAATTTCTCAATTTTCTCGCGACGAAAATCTTAAAATTTTGGCTTCACTCAGGCCTTTAAGATAAAAATAAAATAATCTATCTTATAGAGAATTGTTCAGAGAATTTGATAAAAGAAACCGGATGTCAAAATTTTTATTCGTTCAGAAACTACAGGTCATTAAACACAAAATAAATTTTAAAAACTAAAATTTCTCAATTTTCTCGCGACGAAAATCTTAAAATTTTGGCTTCACTCAGGCCTTTAAGATAAAAATAAAATAATCTATCTTATAGAGAATTGTTCAGAGAATTTGATAAAAGAAACCGGATGTCAAAATTTTTATTCGTTCAGAAACTACAGGTCATTAAACACAAAATAAATATTAAAAATTAAAATTTCTCAATTTTCTCTCGACGAAAATCTTAAAATTTTGTCTTAACTAAAGCCTTCAAAAAATTTAGAATAATCTATCTTATAGAGAATTGTTCGGAGAATTTAATAAAAGAAACCGGATGTCAAATTTTTTATTAATTCAGAAACTACAGGTCTTTAAACACAAAATAAATTTTATAAACTAAAATTTCTCAATTTTCTCTTGAAGAAAAACTTTATTTTTTGGCTTAACAAATACCCTCAACAAAATTTTAAAATAATCTAACTTATAGAGAATCGTTCTCAAAATTTGATAAAAGAAACCGGAAGTCAAAAATTTAATTAGTTTAGAAGTTATTGGTCATTAAACACAAAAAATATTAAAAAACTAAGATTTTTTCAACTTTGTCTCGTAGAAAATCGTAAATTTGGCCCTCAAATTTTTTAAAAAGTCATCTGTCTTATACAGAAATGTTCGAAGAATTTAATAATAAAAATTTCAAAACAATCTCAAAACTTTTCCCTATTTTCTACCATTTGACTGGGTTACCTCTGTACATAATCCGTAAAATAGTACACTTATATAATTTTTCTTTTCAATTTTATTATTATTCCCGGTACTAAACACGTCACCTCTGAAAGGAACAGTGTTCTCTCTGTATCTATTCTATAGAAAATAATGTAAAACCATGTTATTTAATCATAATAAGAATATATAATTAAAATGCGTAAATTATTTTGTGCGTTAACCACTTTTGTGTGTCTGGAGTTGTTAGACCGGTTATTATGACATAATATTTAGCTTTGAGTGTCTACGTCTATAGTACACATTATTCTCAACATTTTGAGCTATCATTGACGTGTCTACGTCATTCCGATCGAAAGTTATACGAGTTTATGTTTGCATATATGATTTGCCATCCCTTAGGATCTTTTGACCTCTCCCGAGGGAAGCAAGCGGCGGTAACCTTGGGACTTTCTAGGAGAGTTATACTACGTTATAAGGAACGTCTGTGCAAAAAATTAGAATTATATCTTCCATTTCCAGGTTAAATCTAGATTGACTGGGCTAAGAGACATCTATCTACAGGTACTCATCCTGACCGCATAGAAACAGTGTAAACGGATACACATTTTTAACATTTAAAAAACTATCAAATTAACGAATTTATCAAAGAAACTTTTGTAGAGAATACTATTTTTCGATATCGACCTTAGTTTTTTAGATCAATGTGTGTGTAAACATAAAATTTGGTTGATTTTTTCATTGTTCTTTTCGAGTAAATTTAATTTAAAGTTTCTGAAGCCCGTAGGCCACAATGTATCGAATATAATTTTAAAAATAGACCAAGCATAAAAGTTGACAATTTTTTTATTCGATAAAATGTAGAATTTTCTCTTCTTTACCATTGTGCCTACCTCGAATTTTGATTCCCTTTTGCCTGGTTTATTTTTTAACAAATTTAAAATTTATATTTGCTTGGTTATTAACTTGCATGTATGAAAATTTCAGCTTATAACTCCGATTCCCTCACAAAAGTGAAAATTATTGTCCACGAGAATTCTACTATGAGTAAAACTTCGTAAAGAATTGAAGTATTCAGTGAAGTCTTCCGGTAATCATATAAAATTCAAATTCAGATTAATGATAAAATTGCTACAATGTTAACAATTTTTATTATAGATTCATTATTTCAATTTAAAGAATAGTTATTTTTCTACGAAAGTGCGAATTCATATGTTTTCAGATATTCAAATTGATGGTGAAAGTAGGTTTTTGAAACATTGGGTGATGAAAATAATTTTCACCCTCATTTTGTGCATTGAGTGCGAATTTTTCAAAAAGTACATTTTCCGTACCTAAAACACTTTACTTATTTCTTGTAATCTCTGTAACAAGTATTCATATGGACGATTTTCACTGAATTTCAGACATAAATAATTTAGCTGAACTAGAAAAGAAAGTTGTCAGGATATGTTGACGTCAGAGACAAAAGTTTAGATCCACAATTATTGCCTAAAAATAAATTAAACTTACTTTCACTATCACTATAACATTCTGCATAAATTTCAATATTTTTATCATAAATCACACCATAAATGAAAAATTTCAAAATTAATCTGTCAGCAAGCCTACCTGTTTTTTTTTTTTTTAATTTGTAAATATTGAATTTCCCATTTTTTCATTAATTTTAAATATTTCCCACTTTCGTAGAAAAAATAGTATGTAACACACTTGCGGAAAGGGTCATTGAAAATCTCGTATAATAGAAGAACTCGCTAACACTCGTGCTTCAACTGTCATGCTAGTTTTCAATGAAACCCTTTCCACACTTTTATTACAATATACTATTGTATAACAAGTTTTGAAAATATAGTTTTGTCGAACGCGAACGAAAATTGCAGCCCAAGCGGTGGGAGTGTTGCAATCGTTTAAGTTCGACAAAATATGTTCAATACGTGTTATACAGGGTGGTCCAGAGTCCAGACCACAGAACGATAGGCGATCTTACCAATACGCATGTGCTCTATCGAATGACATACAAATGAAACCCCCTTGCCACCCGTGTAAGGGGTACGAGGGGCAACTTTGTTATTTCAAATGGGAACCCTTATATTTTACTGCAGATTTGGATTCTAATTTTAAAAAATCTGCTGTGTCCACCACAGTATTTCCCCGACCATAAGTTTTAATAACTTACTTTCGTAACGCCTTTAATTTTATGCTTTATTCAGCAAAATTTAAATAAATTTATCTTTTTTCCCAAACTATTTAAGTTGATACCAACTTCGGCATAATTTAAATAACATGTAAAAAAATCTGACGTGGCCATCACACAACCTTCCGCCATATCTAGACTTATAAACACAAATGTATACGTACAATCCGGTGCCCATTTAAAATATACAAATAAAAATCTAAAATATTCAAACACAAATTTGCATCACCTGAATAATAAAATTAATTCACAGGAAAACTCTGGACTGGAATGTAGAATAGGTGTTTAAGAGAAAATGCGGTTTTTTTTAGGAGATCGTTTATTATGCCTAAATATGACCTAAACAAGCAAAACTAGGCCGCGGAAAAGTGTTTTTAATATGTTTTTTTTTGAAGAAAATGTAATTTTTTTGGTTAACCTCAATGTGTCAAAATTGCAAAAAAATGAATAAAATGACGTTTTTGTATGTTAACCTGAATTGTGTCAAAATGGCTAAAAATAAAGCCCCACAAACTCGTTTTTGGTATTTACTGCACTAACATAGCTAACAAAACCGTAATAGAGCCCCACAAACTCTGTTTTTGTTTTTACTGCACTAACATAGCTAACAAAACCGTAATAGAGCCCCACAAACTCGTTTTTGGTATTTACTGCACTAACATAGCTAACAAAACCGTAATAGAGCCCCACAAACTCGGTTTTGTTTTTACTGCACTAACATAGCTAACAAAACCGTAATAGAGCCCCACAAACTCTGTTTTTGTTTTTACTGCACTAACATAGCTAACAAAACCGTAATAGAGCCCCACAAACTCGTTTTTGGTATTTGCTGCACTAACATAGCTAACAAAACCGTAATAGACCCCACAAACTCGGTTTTTGTTTTTACTGCACTAACATAGCTAACAAAACCGTAATAGAGCCCCACAAACTCGGTTTTGGTATTTACTACACTAACAAAGCTAACAAAACCGTAATAGAGCCCCACAAACTCGGTTTTTGTTTTTACTGCACTAACGTAGCTAACAAAACCGCAATAGAGCCCCACAAACTCGGTTTTGGTATTTACTACACTAACAAAGCTAACAAAACCGTACTAGAGCCTCACAACCTTAATTCCATTATATTCATTTCCACACCGCCCTTGAGGTAGAGTACAGTAGTGATGTATCTAAATGATACCGCATACACACAAGTCTTTACCTTTTGCTTCCTTTGGGAGGTCCTGTTCTGACATCTCCAAATCCAGCCGTCTATACGAGAAGAATCCTCGGTCAACGTCAGGCTGCCCCCACATTTACGACACCGTCTAGTTCGTGGAATCAAGTTCCACTCCTGCAACTGGTGCAAAAGAGCAGACTTGTCCTCACAAAGCTTATACAACGAAATGATATTTACTACAGCAGACATCGTATACAACAATTAAACAATGGTTGTTATAAACAAACTCATTTTTTTTGTATTCATGTTTTTAACATGGCAAACACTATTGAAATTTATATTAATCTAAAACAAATGTAATATTGTATTTATGTCAAATAATTTCGAAAACTTAAAAAAAACAGGTAATAAAAGCCTTATATCTGTGAAAAATATATTTATTTATTGATATCTCTATTACATAAATGTATAAAAACGTTAAATCACATGTTTAATCTGTTAATTTTTCAGCATAACCAGTGTTGACAGTTGTTGTCAAAAATTTTACCCTAAAAACTAACAAAATCGGCCCTAATCCTTGCTTTATTCTAGGACAGAGAATAGGAATGAACCGATTGACACAAAAAAAACGAAATTCCTTTTAAACACCTATTCTACACTTTAGCCAAACTCTGCTGTGCTGAAGCCATCCTGCGTTCAATTACTACGTTTTTAATATCTTACTTACGACTTATATAGCGCTAGTATGCCAACTTGTCACCCGTTTCACCTGTCAATATTTTTTACGCAGAAACAAAAATCAACCGATCATGGATTACAAGATATCAACGTTTTATTTCATAAATTTATTTTTTAAATTTTACTGCAGTTCTTTAATGCTACCAGATAAAGACAATTTTTTTATAACGTAAGTTGCAAATAACTTTTCCTCTTATTCTTATTACAAATAAATACTATATATTTTCAAATTTATATACAATTTTGACAATTAACCTTTTCAATCTTCAAAAAATATCACTTCCGATGAAGATATTTGTACCAAAATCTAAGGAGCTCTTCCAATTTATATACAAATGTTAAGTACCAAATATCAAAATTTTCGGGTAATTCGTATTTGAGTTATGCGACTAACGCCCGGCCTTGACCACACACACACACACATACACACAGACATCATCGTGAAACTATCAAAAATGAGTTGTAAGGACCCTAATTCGTGCTCATCCACTAAAAACTCACTACCCGATTTTTTGCATGATTCCAATACCTTCCTTTACAGGTAAGCGGAAGGTAAAAATCTGATACTTATTCACTAAAAACTCACTCTCGAAAATTTTAACCCGTCACAATACCTTATACCCTTATAGAATATATAGCATTTTAGTTTTATTGATTCTTACTAATTTTTTCCCCAGAGAAATTTAATTTGATAATACACTTGAAAAAATTTGAATAATTTTTTGAGAAACAATAATTGAATATCGCATAAATGTTATTTATTACATTTTTACTAAACTTATCTCTCCGAGAGCTTTAAATTGACACCAAACTCGGTATAATTTGAATAATGTATAATAAAAAAATCTGACGTGCACACCACATGACTATTAAACTGTTCATACTTTTCTTAATAACTAAAATGTAAAATAATATAAAAAATCTGATCTGATATATAAATAAGTACTACTACAAATATATTTTAGTCATTTTATTTAAACTGCAGAAGAAGATATAAAGCATATTTTACTATTGTCACTGTCATATCATAATCATTTAAATTTTACGTAGTAACAAATGTTAATCGATCATGGACTACAAGATACCGAAATACTAAATTACAAATATATACTTTAATTATTCTTAAATGATAGCAGAAACAAAAATATTTATAAAATAATCTTTCATTTAAAATAAAAAAAATTATCTTAAATTAAATATTTATCGAAATATTTGAAAAAAGTACTACTTCCGGTTTGTAGATTGAAACCAAAAATAGGAGGTGCACAACTAGATGCTATAACAGTCCTAAATACAAAATTTTGAACTTTCTACGTGTAACCGTATTTGAGTTATGCGACATACATACGTCCGTCCGTACGTACAGACGTCACGACGAAACTAGTCATAATGGATTCAGGAAAGGTCAAAACGGATATTTCCGTCAAAATCTGAGAACCGAAATTTTTCGCGATTACAATACTTCCTTTACTCCGTGTACAAGGAAGTAAAAATTGACGATCAGTTAAATGTTATTTATATTTTTTTACTAGAATAATTTTCCCGAAACTTTTAATTTGATACCACACACGGTAGTATTTTAATAAAAATAAAATAAGTTATGTTTATAAAGTTGGTACCTACCACTGGTTATATAAAAATTTGAATATTTTTTGGATAAACAATTATTGAAAATCGCATTAAGTCATTTTTTACATTTTTACTAAACTTATCTCCCCGAGCGATTTAAATTGACACCAAACTCGGTATAATTTGAATAATTTATAAAAAAACAATTGACGATCAATTAAATGTTATTTTTGTTTTTCTACTACAATTCTTTTCCCAAGAGCTTTAATTTGATACCACACACGATAGTATTTTGATAAAAAAAAGTTATGTTTATAAAGTTGGTACCACTGGTAGAATAAAGCTCATTACCGAAATTGAAGTCAGATTTTGGCTCAAGATCTTAAATATTAAATTTCAGTCCAAAATTCCAACGCGTTTTAAAGTTATGCAACATCCGGACAGACTAACAGACCAACTTTTTTTAAAATTATGTTTTTACTTCCTTGTACGAAGTAAGGAAGTATTGTAATCGCGAAAATTTTCGGTTCTCAGATTTTGACGGAAACATCCGTTTTGACCTTTTCTGAATCCATTATGACTAGTTTCGACGTGACGTCTGTACGTACGTACGGACGGACGTATGTGTGTCGCATAACTCAAATACGGTTAGACGTAGAAAGTTGAAATTTTGTATTTAGGACTGTTATAGCATCTAGTTGTGCACCTCCTATTTTTGGTTTAGTCTACAAACCGGAAGTAGTACTTTTTAAAAATATTTCGATAAATATTTAATTTTAGACAATTTTTTTTATTTTAAATGAAAGATTATGTGATTATTACCTACAATCGGTATTTTATAAATATTTTTGTATCTGCTATCATTTAAAAATAATTAAAGTATATATTTATAATTTATAGTATTTCGGTATCTTGTAGTCCATGATCGATTAACATTTGTTACTACGTAAAATTTAAATGATTATGACATGACAGTGACAATAGTAAAATATGCTTTATATCTTCTTCTGCAGTTTATGTAAATAAAATGACTAAAATATATTTGTGAGTATACTAGTATAATAAGTTAAAATAATTTTTAATATTATTTTACATTTTAGTTATTAAGAAAAGTATGAACACACAAGGCGTACAAGGAAGTCATGTGGTGTCCACGTCAGATTTTTTGTGTTCAGTAGGGTCTAAAACGTGAAGATTCACCAAAATCTCGAACTATCAAAAAATCACGATTACAATACTTCCCTCTATTACATAGATCGGGGAAGTAAAAATATGAAGATTCCCGTAAATCCATTTTAAGGTACGAAATTCCAAAAAACGGAGGAAATAGAAAAAAACCGTTTTTTGCGATTACAGCGCCATCTGTGCCGAATAGAAAAAAATGTTTCTAATAAAATCTTCATATTTTTTAAATTAGAATCCAAATCTGCAATAAAATATAGGGGTTCCCATTTGAAATAACAAAGTTGCCCACCGTACACCTTGCAGGGGGGCAAGGGGGGTTTCATTTGTACGCCATTCGATAGAGCACATCCGTATTGGTAAGATCGTTTATCGTTCTGTAAAAAATCTCAACCCATTTTTTAAAAAAAGGGGTGGACGGATGGTCTGGACCATCCTGTATACAGTATTTTTTTACCCCTGCAAAACAAGGAAGTTAAAAAAAACGAACCCGTAAAAACAAAGTTTTTGACTATAAATCCTTTATATAAGAGACTCGATCGATACTTATTTATATTTTTGTTTTCATTGTAACTCTTTCTTAGATAGTGTGTTTCAAGAAAGAGTTAAAAAGAGTAGGGTATGGCGGGAGGTCTTGTGCTGGCCAAATCTGATTTTTTCTTGTGCCAAAGTATAAATGTTTGGTCACAACGAGTCTATGTACCAAATTTCAGAGTTAAAAAGCATAGGGTATGGCGGGAGGTATTGTTGTGGCCACACCAGATTTTTTCTTGTGCCAAAGTAAATGTTTGGTCACAACGAATCTATGTACCAAATTTTGTTAGGTGACAAAAGTCTATATGCAAAATTTCAGCTTGATAGGATCCCGGGAAGTGGGTCATTTTTTACTTTTGTTTTTTTGCCGTACGTACGTACGCACGACGATGAAGTTAATATAAAGGATTTAAAAATACAAAAATAACCATTAGTTTTTTGACATTTAATGTCAAATTTTTTAATTTTTGTGAAATATCAATGTTGTTATGAAATCAATGGACATTCAAAACACGCAAAACTTTGTTGCAAAGTGCCCAAAAGTGTGCGACAAAGTATTTTGCCGCACACTTAGGTACTTTACAACACACTTGCGACAAACAGCTGCTTTCAATAATGAGAACAATGTAGAAACATGAACTTTCAGAAGCAGGCGTAGAAAAATTATTTTTTCTACGAAAGTACGATTTCACATGTTTTCAGATATTAAAATTGATGGTGAACGTAGGCTTTTGAAACATTGAGTGGTGAAAATAATTTCCATACTCATTTTGTGCATTGAGTGCGAATTTTTCAAAAAGTTCATTTTCCGTACCTAAAACATTTTATTTGTTGTAATCTCTGTAATAAGTATTCATATGGACGATTTTCACTTAATTTGAGATATAAATCATTTTGATGAATTGTAAATTGTGCAGTTACTGAAAGGTTAAAGCTGTTAAGATATTTTTTACAAAATTTAGATTCACAATTTCCGTAAAATGTCTAAATGTCCAAAGGGGTACAAATAAACTCACTTTCACTATCACTGCAACATTCTGCATGAAATGTAATTATTTTTATTATAAATCACACCATAAATGCAAAATTACAAAATTGATCTGTTAGTTTCTAGATATTGTTATTGTTTTCAGCTCTGACAGCAAGCCTACCTGATTTGTTTTTCTTAAATTTGTAAATATTTTATTTCCATTTTTTTATTTCAATATTTTCCACTTTCGTAGGAAAAATAGTAGGTAACACACTTGCGGAAAGGGTCATTGAAGAACTCGCTAACGCTCGTGCTCCAACTGCCATACTAGTTTTTCAAGAGCCCTTTCCACACATGTATAATTACAATATACTATTATATAAAAGTGTATCGTGAAGTAGCTACTATAGTTGATTTCTTAACTAAACAGAGCAATCTGAAGTTGTCTCGCTGAGCCGTAATTACACTGTGTAAATACGAGAAAAATATCACTAGATTTTTTTGGCGGCAAAATTTAATTTAACCTATCAGCGGGCAAACTTAGCTTCCGTAGCTTCCGAAGACAATTATACGTATCACCAAATAGTAATCAATTACCAGACAGTATTGTATTCACATACGAAGGAACGGAATACAGAATTTTCTTGAGTGGGGATGGGATATTGTACTCTGTCATGCATGCAATAAAACAGGCCATTCGTACTCTAATTGTGAAACATACACCCAAAATCATAATTTAAAATCACAAGAAACCGAAAAAACTAAGAACAAAAGACCGGCGCCCTCAGATTCAGAAACAGAAAACAACAAACTCGCAAAAACAGAGGTCCGTGAAGGTGGAGTCCCGACATCAAAATTACAATATAATAATAATTCTATAATTTTTTGCTAATTTTGTGCTATTTTTTGCTATATTTCACAAATTTTGTGCTATGCTCGTTTTTGTTATATTCTCAATTTTTCACTTGGGACTCCAGGTTCACGCCTAGTTCCGAATGAAAATATATACATTTTTGGTATGTCTATAATTTTGTGCTATTTTTTGCTATATTCCACAAATTTTGTGCTATGCTCGTTTTTGTTATATTCTCTATTTTCACTTGGGACTCCAGGTTCACGCCTAGTCCCGAATGAAAATATATACATCTTTGATATGTCTATAATTTTTTGCTAATTTTGTGCTATTTTTTGCTATATTCCACAAATTTTGTGCTATGCTCGTTTTTGTTATATTCTCTATTTTTCACTTGGGACTCCAGGTTCACGCCTAGTCCCGAATGTAAAATATTAAATATTTTTTTATGCTATAATTTTGTGCTCATTTTGTGCTATTTTTTGCTGTAGTAAACAAATTTTGTTCTCATCAAGTTTATTTGTTTCTTACAGATAATAAATTGGGACTCCAAGTTCCCGGCTAGACCCGGGTGTTAATTGTTTAATGTTTTGTTGCACTATAATTTTGTGCTCATTTTGTGTTATTTTTTGTAAAAAGAAATAAATTTGGTGCTCATCAACTTACCTTGTGTTTACGACAATTCCAATGGGACTCATAAGTTTACGTTGAATAGCGAAAATAAGTGACTGCACTGGATGTAAAATGTATAGTAGTTATGCTATAATAATTATTTTTATCTCATTTTTTGCTATTATGTTTATGTTGCTAAATGATACACATTAAATAATGTGTAGTTATTAATTAGTTTACAATATGTACCTACCTATATAATGGCATGAAGCACGGTGCTCGATGTGGCATTTTGCTTCGTACAAAGCTGTCAAAAGGATGTTACACCGGTATAGCAAAATGCCATACGAAAATTTGTATATTGCTTATTGCTATGTTCACTTCGTACTTTGAAGGTTTTTGAAAATTATTTTTGACAGCTGAGAATTAAAATTCATCAATTCTTTGTGTTAATTAAATCAATAATTAGTTTATTAAAGGGTTATATTCTTATTATAATTATTACTAATTATTGATTTAATTAACACAAAGAATTGATGAATTTTAATTCTCAGCTGTCAAAAATAATTTTCAAAAACCTTCAAAGTACGAAGTGAACATAGCAATAAGCAATATACAAATTTTCGCAGGCATGACTTTAAAGTAGACACTTCAAAGTTTTTCGTCCACAAAGATTCATCGAAATCGATTGAAAATACGCCGAGTTATAGCGGTTTGAAAATGGTCGAAATTTCACGAATTTCAAAGTGTTTCATTTTTTTCCGCCAGTGTATTTTCCAGTTCCGAATAAAGAAGCATAATAGACTATAAATTTCAAGCTCAATTCACAAATAATGAAAACATAATAAATAAATATACCTATTTAAAATGAATTTTTACCATTTCGTTTACCATTGATGAATTTTTATTTTTTTTAAAATTACATTATAGAGTATAGGTAATTTGCGCAGTTCAAATTGTACAATTATCTACAAGTAGGCACTTGTAATTATTTAACGCAGAAAAAACTAACTAAAATGTGAATTTTGTAAATTAAGTGACATTTTAAATTATTTAAAATTAATATCTCTTTTACTTTAATAAAAAAATTACAATCGCAGTTTCACTGATTATGGATTCAAAAATACATAAATTTGAAAATTAATGAGAGGCCTATTACCAAGAGTCTTGTCGATACTCAAGACCAAGACGAGACTTACATAGAGTCTTATCAAGACCAAGATGAAATCCAAGTTGTCGCGACCAACTTAAGACCAAGACAAGACCAATGTCAAGTCTCGTCTTGTCTTGCCTTGTGGTAACACTAACAATTTTACATCCATCAGTACAGTCACCTATTTTCGCTATTCAACGTAAACTTATGAGTCCCATTGAAATTGTCGTAAAAACAAGGTAAGTTGATGAGCACCAAATTTATTTCTTATTGCAAAAAATAACACAAAATGAGCACAAAATTATAGTGCAACAAAACATTAAACATTTAACACCCGGGTCTAGCCGGGAACTTGAATTTATTATCCGTAAGAAACAACGAAACAAGTTAACTTGATGAGCACAAAATTTGTTTACTACAGCAAAAAATAGCACAAAATGAACACAAAATTATAGCATAATAAAATATTTAATATTTTACATTCGGGACTAGGCGTGAACTTGGAGTCCCAAGTGAAAAATAGAGAATATAACAAAAACGAGCATATCACAAAATTTGTGGAATATAGCAAAAAATAGCACAAAATTAGCAAAAAATTGTAGACATATCAAAAATGTATATATTTTCATTCGGGACTAGGCGTGAACCTGGAGTCCCAAGTGAAAATAGAGAATATAACAAAAACGAGTATAGCACAAAATTTGTGGAATATAGCAAAAATTAGCACAAAATTAGCAAAAAATTATAGACATACCAAAAATGTATATATTTTCATTCGGGACTAGGCGTGAACCTGAAGTCCCAAGTGAAAAATTGAGAATATAACAAAAACGAGCATAGCACAAAATTTGTGGAATATAGCAAAAAATAGCACAAAATTAGCAAAAAATTATAGAATTATTATTATATTGTAATTTTGATGTCGGGACTCCACCTTCACGGACCTCAAAAACAGCAAACATAAAATCAAATAAAATACTGCCACCCGCCAACACAGAAGTAGAAAACAATACGCTTACACCTATACCATCGATTATAAATACAAATAAAGAAATATCTATAGAAACTACATCAGAAACTCCAACAACAAGTAGCGAAACAACAGAAGAAAATAATAATTCTCAAGGTGGCTCACAAACAGATTACATATTCAAACAACCTGCAAAGAAAACAAAATCTGAATTAAAACCTAGATCCAGATCACAAAGTCCAGGCTCTCAGCAAACATTTGATCAACAAATCCAACCCTGTGCCGAAGAAATCATAAACAACCCAGAAAAATACGCACTCACATTTGTTGAAATAAAAGACTTCCTCCAAAACGTTCACGGTTCAAATGAACAACTAAATGTAGCCAAAGAATATACAAATGATATAAACAGGCTAATTGAAATGTTAGAAGCTATAAACCAACTAATAACATCTAGGACACTCAAAAGTAGAATAACCCGAGTACAAACAAAACTCAAAATTCAACTACACGACGAAGCAAGAAAAACAAAACAAGATAATATTATTAGAAAATGATCGCGATACAGTGGAATCCCAACGGAATACAAACTCATTTACCAGAATTACAAACATTAATTCAAGAATATCAACCCCATTTCATCTGTATACAGGAAACACGACTTCATGAAAATAAGAAATTAAACTGAAACACTATGATATATATATCGAAAAGACAGACAAACCGACGGAATAGCAAGTGGTGTAGTCGTAATGTTATGTAAAAAATCCATACAAATAAGTCAAATAAATTTAAACACTGACCTTGAAGCAATTGCAATTAAAACTGATTTTCCAATTTCAGTAACAATTTGTATATATATATATATATATATATATATATATATATATGTATATATATATATATATATATATATATATATATAAGTTATGTAAGGACACCACCCCAATTTCATAATATTTCATAATAAAAACACTAAATTGCATCAGCCATAAAAAGCTGACTATTCAAAAACTAATCACAATTCTAAGAGAAAAGATAATCGTTGCATGGTACATATTATATTATTTTATGTCATTCTAGTTGTAACTCTCAGACGAATTAGTCGAATAAACTTATATATTTTCTAACTGATTAAATAAAGTTTTTTAAAACATTAATTCAAGAATATCAACCCCATTTCATCTGTATACAGGAAACACGACTTCATGAAAATAAGAAATTAAACTGAAACACTATGATATATATCGAAAAGACAGACAAACCGACGGAATAGCAAGTGGTGTAGTCGTAATGTTATGTAAAAAATCCATACAAATAAGTCAAATAAATTTAAACACTGACCTTGAAGCAATTGCAATTAAAACTGATTTTCCAATTTCAGTAACAATTTGTATATATATATATATATATATATATATATATATATATATATATATATATATATATATATATATATATATATATATATATATATGTATATATATATATATATATATATATATATATATATATATAGTATATATATTATATATATATATATATATATATATATATATAAGTTATGTAAGGACACCACCCCAATTTCATAATATTTCATAATAAAAACACTAAATTGCATCAGCCATAAAAAGCTGACTATTCAAAAACTAATCACAATTCTAAGAGAAAAGATAATCGTTGCATGGTACATATTATATTATTTTATGTCATTCTAGTTGTAACTCTCAGACGAATTAGTCGAATAAACTTATATATTTTCTAACTGATTAAATAAAGTTTTTTAAAAGATATACATCGGCTTTCAATATATAAGTGGCGCAGTCGGTAGGATTGCCAAAAGCCGTAATTTCACGAAAATCACCAATTTTCGACTTGAAATCTACGTGCGTCGTTTTTAAACGTTAAAGTCGGCGATCCGAACAAAAAGTCAGTGTATCTACCAGAGTGTATCAGAAAATCGAGCCGTCGCAATAGTCAGAGCTCCGATTTTCCAAAAATATACATCATCAACTCGACGAGTTCCTGAGCTGCTAGAATCACGAGTTCGAGCTGTTCCTGTCGTCCTACAAGCGAAAATTGTGGTCAACACGTTCCAGCCCAACTCAACCCACCAACGACTCATCTGAACGAACATCAGTTGCAGTCAAGGCCAACGAAGAAAAGTGAAAAGTGAAATGTTAACTACAGTGATTCTACTACTGTAAGTCATAACTATATTATAATTCTTATAATTATACTCCTTGAAAAATCCAACTGGATTCATTAATTAACAAATTTATCAAACTAAGAATAAGCAAAATGGTTGAACAGGCGCAAATACCCGCCAACATTTTCCAAAACTTAAACAAAGAGATACTAAAAATGCTAGAATTAGCACCTACTTTTGATGGCGACGTCAAAAGTCTCTCAAACTTCATTACTACGATCGATGATATGACATCATTGATCAATCAAACCAATCCATCCCAAATTACTAGAAAAATTGTTTTAATGACAATTAAGAATAAAGTACGTGGCCAAGCCGCACAAAATTTAAACCTAAGTTCCATAAATACATGGGCTGAACTCAAAGTAAATCTACAAGAAAATTTTGCAGACACTAGATCCGAGCATACGTTAATGTATGAATTAACGCATTACAAACAAGTAAAAGAAACAATTTTAGAATACTTCACAAAATTTCAAGATTTATTCCTAATTTATAAATCAAAATTAGAATGCAAACATGCCGCTAATGTCAGCAAAATTATAATAGACAATTCTGTACAGTACTTTGTACAAACTTTTATCAATAACTGCAAAGAACCATTCCGAAGCCAGTTAGCTGCTAGGAACCCTAAAAAATTAAGCGAAATCCAAAATTTGTTAACTAATGATTTACAATATATACACAACCAACAGAAAGCAACACAATCTCAATTTCACCACCAAACTCAAAGACAACCACCTAAAAATCAAATTCAGTTCAATGCACCAAAACAATTCCAATCTCCAATGTATAAATTTCCTGCACAATCACAATCACATATTCCAAGAATACAATCTCAATCTCAATCCCAACAAAGACAGTTTGCTCCAAGGGAAAACATCCGAAATGCCCAGTTTAGAAATCCAACACCTATGAGTACACAAACTCGTCAAACTGTAGCAACAGCAAGACCAAACTTCAATCAATTAAACAACGTTAGTAGTTTCAATCCTGAAGAACTATTTAATCAAAATTTAAATACTGAAGACAGCGAATATCAAATTGAAAATTATTATTCAAACGATGAACAAAATTTTGATTTACAAAATGAAAACCTTACTTCACAAGAAACTGACATTGATAATGCAGAAAACATAAATTTTCCCGAAGTCGAGTTACTCATATCGAAACCTTAACAAACAATTTTAGTAAATTACCCTTTATTAAAATTGGACAATACAAAATTTTATTAGATACTGGTTCGACACAAAATTATATACATCCAAAAATGCTAAGTCCTGATACTACAAAATTCCCAGAATTTTTCACTATCCATACTTGTAATGGTAAATCGTCAGGAAAAGAGTTTACCTTTTTTTAAGTATAAAAACCATCATATAAAAACTTACATTTATGAATTTCATAAAGACTTTGATATATTATTAGGAGTTCCAGGAATATTGTTATTGAAAACAAAATTTAATTTTATAAAAGGAGAAGTTACATTTTTAAATAAATTCAATTATAAATTCCAATACTTAAATCAAGACGATAATACAAATTTTAATATAGAATCTAATAACTTCAAAATTCGCGATGATCATTTAAACTATGAAGAAAAAGATGCAATTACTAAAGTAATAAATAAAAATAAAGACATTATCGCTCATGAAAATCAAAAATTAACTTTTACAAATAAAATAAAACATCACATTAAAACTACAGATAATATTCCCATATATTCTAAACAATACAAATACCCAGCAATATATCGAGAAGAAGTGCAAAGACAAGTAAATCAAATGTTAAATGACAATATAATCCAACACTCGTACTCTCCATGGTCGTCACCCATTTGGGTAGTGCCGAAAAAATTAGATAATAACGGAGAAGAAAAATTTCGAATTGTAATCGATCTAAGGAAATTAAATGAGAAAACAATAGATGATAAGTTTCCGATACCCGATATAACGGACATATTAGATAAACTAGGTAAATCAAATTATTTTACAATAATTGATTTAATCTCGGGCTTTCATCAGATTGAAGTAAACGCGGAAGACATTCCAAAAACAGCGTTTTCCACCGATTTTGGACATTATGAATTCTTACGTATGCCGTACGGATTAAAAAACGCACCGGCGACATTTCAACGACTTATGAATTCCGTATTAAAAGATCTTATTAACAAAATTTGTTTTGTATACATAGATGATATTGTGATTCTTGGTACATCTTTACAAGAACACCTACAAAACATTGAAACGGTATTCCAACGATTAAGAGAAGCAAATCTCAAAATCCAAATTAATAAATGCGAATTCCTTCGGAAAGAAGTTGCCTACCTTGGACACATTATAACAACAGACGGAGTTAAACCTAATCCCGATAAAATTCAAGCAATCAAAAAATTTAGTATTCCTAAAAGCAAAAAAGAGATAAAATCATTCCTAGGATTACTTGGATATTATCGCAGATTCATAGACAATTTTGCAAAAATTACAAAACCTTTCACTAACTGCCTAAAGAAAAATCACAAAATTGATATTAATGATAAAGATTATATTGACTGTTTCGAGAAATGTAAAACTCTTCTATCTAATAACCCAATATTACAGTATCCAGATTTTTCTCAAGATTTTATCCTTACCACCGATGCGAGTAATTACGCACTTGGGGCAGTACTATCACAAAGACAGAAAAATAACAAAGACTTACCTATAGCGTACATTTCACGTACTCTAAACGATCACGAAATAAATTACAGTACAATCGAAAAAGAACTACTAAGCATAGTTTGGGCAACTAAACAATTTCGAAATTATTTGTTAGGTAACAAGTTCAAAATTATAACAGACCATCGTCCTCTTGTTTGGCTAAATTCTCTAAAGGAACCAAACCAAAAATTAATACGTTGGAAGTTAAAACTCCAAGAATATAATTATACAATAGAGTATAAAAAAGGATGCCAGAACTATGTCGCGGACGCATTGTCACGGATAAAACCAAAATTTGAGATAAAATATCACGAATTTGAATCTAATAATCCTCTAGTACATGCTATTTCAGAAGATTTAAAATTAGGTGCAGGATTCGCACAACAAGTAAAAGAAAAATATCCTATCAATAAATTATATAATTTAGATAACAAAATTTATATCCAAAAAGAACCACGATTAATCTTGCATTTAATCACGAAAAAATTGTATCCAGAGAAACCAACTTACCCAGACATAGAAAAATGTCTTAAAAAATTATTAGAATATTGTATTCAGAATGATATCGAACAACTAGATTTACCTCGCATATGCTCTGGACTAGATAAGAAATCGTGGAAAAATATAGAAAAATTAATAGAGAAAGTTTTTGGCAATAGTTCAATTATATTCAATGTCCATAATGAACCAAAAGAATTAGAACTAAATATAAATTCTGATAACGATTCAATAATTGTAGAAACCGGGAGTGAAACAACGATCACAGCTCACTCAGACGACGAAAACCCTATAAACGGATTAACTTATTTAGACACTTCAGTTAATACTAATAAAAACCAAATTATTGTAAAAGAAACTAATACCAAAAATGAAATCAAAATTAATAAATTATTTGACAATAAGATTCAACGAATTTATTTCTATCTAAATAAAATAGACAGTAATAAAACTATCATGAATTTCATAAAAGATTATTTACAACCAGGTATAACCTATTATTGCATAATACCAGACTCATTTAAATTAAATTTCAATGCTGTTTTACAAATTTATTTTGATCCAGGAAGTTATAAACTTGTTAGCTGTAAAAATTTAGTAAATGATATAGAAATAGAAGATGACCAACAACTAATAATACAAAATTATCATGAAGGCAAGATAAACCACAGGGGAATAATAGAAACTTATAATAAATTAAAACAATCATACTATTGGCCAAATATGCTGAAAGATATACAGAACTATATTAATAAATGTAATACATGCTTAAAAACAAAATATGAAAGAAATCCAATTCAAATTCCACCTATATTAACACCAACAGCTGAAAAACCTTTTGAAAAAATTCATATCGATATATTATCTTTAGAATCAGTAAAAATTCTTACTATAGTAGACTCATTCTCCAAATATGCTATCGCATACGTAATCAAAGATAAAAATGCAGTAACAGTATTAAACAAATTAATTAAATATTTTGTACACTATATGACTCCGAAAGAAATAGTATCTGATAACGGACTAGAGTTTAATAACAAAATTATTCAAAATTACTTAGCACTAAGGAAAATCGATATTCATTATATATCAATCGACAATCCAAATAGTAATGGAATCGTCGAAAGGTTCCATTCATCATTAATCGAACACATGAGAATCCTAAATCAAAATCCCCTTATCAAAAGCCTAAAATTAAAGGAAAGACTCAACTACGCATTATTAGCATATAACAACAGTATTCATTCTATAACAAAAAGAACACCCTCAGAAATTATTTTTGGTCAAAATTTCGAATCTAACTTGAAACCGGAAGAAATACTAGTTGAAGAATACCTGAACAAACATGTAGAGACCCTCAGAGAAATTAACAACCAAGTCAAAAGAAATAATGAAACGAGTAAATTAAAATATGCAAAACCCCAAGAACAAAAATTCCAAATACCAGAACAAGCTCATGTTAAAATACATAAAAGAAATTCAGGGAAAATAGAAAAACCAAAATTTAGAAAAGTTAATGTTACTCAAGTAATTAACGAAAGAGGTCAAATATTAGATGATCAGAATAAAACACATAAACTAACTCAATTGAAAAAACCTCGTATTGTTACAGAATAATTCCATTCGGAATAACGCAAATCATTCCCGATGAAAGAAACACCGGAATCAATATACTTCCTTTAGGAAATGTGCACATACAGGTAAACACACAAATTATCCCTCTTAAAATATCCCTCCAAGGACTATTCGAACAAAAAAGTATATTAGAAAGTAATATAAAAATATTAGACCAAAAGTTGGAAAACTATGATTTCAAAAACAACATAATAAATAATAAAAATATTCTAAATGCACTAATGAATCGAATAAAAGTAAAAATTGATTTATTAAACATGAAAAGGACAAAACGCGGATTAATAGATGGTTTAGGCGCAATAATTAAAAGCATAACCGGTAATCTCGATTCTGCTGACAAAGAGCGATATGATAAAATAATTGAGAATATAAACAATAATCAGAAAATAATTTCTAATAAAGTTAATACCATAATAAAAATTAATAATAATATCACTGCACAATTTAATGAAAAGATAAACGATATTAATAAAAATAATAATATATTAAACGAAAAATTAAATACTATCCAAAAAGAAATTGGCAAAATAATAGATGAAATAGATATTATAAAAGTTCAAAATTTAATAAACGAATTTATACAAGTTGGGCAAAATTTATATATTTCAATCATTCAATTAGAAGAAACGTTAACCTTCTGCAAATTAAACACCCTCCATTTCGGCGTGATTAATCATGAACAAATCCTGGCAGAATTTGATAAAATAGAAGATAAATATTTGCGCTCTATAATTATAAATAATATCCAAAATAATGAAATTTTGAAAACGTATTGTTCATATGATAGTCCAAATTTGATAATATTAATAGAAACCCCATCCAACACACACATTGAAGAACTGATACAAGTCACTTCCATACCCACGAACATACATGACACATACGAAACCATTAGTGTAATAAATGGTTTATATTCTAAGAATAATTGTAAAGTTAAACTGCTTAATAAATGTACTCAATTAAACCATAAAGAATATTACTGTCTGTCACAAACTACTGAATATAACAAATGTATAGAGAATGTTATATGTTATAAAGATTTCCAATTTTGTGAAAACAACAAAATTTCCCATGTTAATTCAATTATCGAAATTAAAAATTCGAAAACAAAATACTTATTTTTCCCAAATAAGAAAGAAGTTAAGTATATCTGTAATAATGATATAAAAATTCAGGAAATCAAAGGAATTTATTATACTGAAAATTGTAAAATGAACAATCAAATAGAATTAATAAACAATTTTGGAGATCTAATAGATTTAAAAAATAATGTTACTCATAATCAAATTATAAGATTAGAAGATAAGATAAAGAATTTAACTGGATTTAATACTATTAAAGACAGTAGTATTCAATTAGATTCAATTTATTCAAATGTATCCAATAATTATATTCATTATATAATCATTTATGTTATAT
This sequence comes from Agonum fuliginosum, assembly GCA_947534325.1. Lineage (NCBI taxonomy): Eukaryota > Metazoa > Arthropoda > Insecta > Coleoptera > Carabidae > Agonum > Agonum fuliginosum. The sequence continues at coordinate 13,232,785 of OX384047.1, read as the reverse complement.
TAACCATTATTATACTTGTAATTATGTTATATAAATGTAACATTTGTAAGTGTAAAGATTATCTAAGAAAAAGAAATAACTCTGAAGCACGACATAATCCTAATAATTGTGCTGAATTAAATGAAAATATAATTTAGAAATTTAACTTTATAAGTTAACTTTCTTCTTAAGGGCGGAGGAGTTATGTAAGGACACCACCCCAATTTCATAATATTTCATAATAAAAACACTAAATTGCATCAGCCATAAAAAGCTGACTATTCAAAAACTAATCACAATTCTAAGAGAAAAGATAATCGTTGCATGGTACATATTATATTATTTTATGTCATTCTAGTTGTAACTCTCAGACGAATTAGTCGAATAAACTTATATATTTTCTAACTGATTAAATAAAGTTTTTTAAAAGATATACATCGGCTTTCAATATATAAGTTATATATATATATATATATATATATATATATATATATATATATATATATATATATATATATATATATATATATATATATATATATACAGGCTGAGTCATCGAAATGCACGTGGTCGATATCTCCCTTGTAGTTAAAAATACAGCATATATTTATTAACAGAATTTTTCGTCTACTCAAGGAGCATTACTTAAAATTATTTTCACATATACAGGTTGTTGCATAACGACTTGGCAATAATTGTTCGCCTTTTTTAAATAAAACACCCTATATATTTTTATATATTTTGAATTGTATTTTATTTACCTATACGAACATATAAATTTCATTTCAGTTTTTCGCGGCGTTGCCAAGTTATTCAATTTTTTCTCTAAAAAAAGCCGAATACACGTATTGTTTTATAAAGGCGTACTGAAGTTATTTTAATAGTAAAAATTATGAATTTTTTTTCTGTACAACTGTAACTATACTCTTTGTTCTGACATAACTTTTTTTAAATGTTATTATACAGGGTGTTCAATACAGAGAATCAAAATTACTCAATTTCAAATGGCTATAACTCGTCATTTTCAAATGGAACACCCTATATTTTATTATTCTGTTGTGTGTATTTTTGCATCTTCTTATGTTATAAAAGGTGTCCTATGCCTAAAATCATTAATTTAATTAATTTCGAAATTAATGTTTTTAGGCATAGGACACCTTTTATAACATAAGAATATGCAAAAATACACACAACAGAATAATAAAATATAGGGTGTTCCATTTGAAAATGACGAGTTATAGCCATTTGAAATTGAGTAAATTTGATTCTCTTTACTGAACACCCTGTATAATAACATTAAAAAAAAGTTATGTCAGAACAAAGAGTATAGTTACAGTTGTACAGAAAAAAAATTCATAATTTTTACTATTAAAATAACTTCAGTACGCCTTTATAAAACAATACGTGTATTCGGCTTTTTTTAGAGAAAAAATTGAATAACTTGGCAACGCCGCGGAAAACTAAAATAAAATTTATATATTCGTATAGGTAAGTAAAATACAATTCAAAATATATAAAAATATATAGGGTATTTCATTTAAAAAACGACGAACAATTATTGCCAAGTCGTTATGCAACACCCTGTATATGTGAAAATAATTTTAAGTTATGCTCCTTGAGTAGACGAAAAATTCTGTTAAAAAAATTATGCTGTATTTTTAACGACAAGGGAGATATCGACGACGGGCATTTCGATGACTCACCCTGTATATATATATATATATATATATATCCCTCCGAACAGAATTATTAATACAAATGACCTACAAAACATCACAAATCAACTACCACGTCCACATATCATTCTTGAAGATTTTAACGCGTATAATGTCCTATGGGGTTCCCAATACACTAACCAGAGGGGTAAGATAATAGAAGACACACTATTAGATGACTTAGTATTATTAAATAATGGGTCCGAAACACACATCTCGACACGCACAGGTACACTTAGCACCATAGACTTAACACTAGTAGATCCTAGATTAGCAGCAAACATGACATGGGAAACGTTGCCACTTCTTTTTGGAGATGGGTACTTCCCAATAAAATTTACATATAACACACTAAATATAAGTCAGTCAGAGGAACCTACTAGTGCAAGATGGAACTTTAGAAACGCAAACTGGGAACAATATAAAGAAACTTTAAAAAATATAAAACCACATATTCCAATTACAGATATAAACCAAACTATTCAACAATTTATATCCCAAATTACCAAAGCAGCAGAATCATCAATAGGCTACGCAAATAAAAGAACGATGCACAGAAAGGTTCCATGGTGGAACCCTGAATGTGAAGAGGCCATTAAGCGACAGAAGAGAGCCTTATATAAATTTAGAAAACATAAAAATCCTGAAAATTTGTTAGAACTCCAAAGATCTAGAGCCCTATGTCGAAAAACAATAAGACAAAGTAAAAAATATTCATGGCAACAATTCGTTTCCACATTTCATAAAGATACTCCATCAAAAATAGTATGGAATAAAGTGAATAAAATAAAAGGTAACGATACACCAAGGGAAATAACTAACCTTATGTTGAACGGGAATTCGATTACATCAGCGAAGGAAATTGCCAACACGCTAGCCTTAAATTATTAAAAAACCTCAAGTGATGAATTTTACGACGTAGAGTTTAAGAGATTCAAAACAGAGACTGAACAGGAGGGATTAACAATTGATGCGGATACGACAAATCCCCTTAACAAAGATTTTACTATGTGGGAACTTATAACAGCTATTGATGGAATTAAGCAAAATTCTAGTCCAGGACCTGACAATATACCTCCTTTATTAATAAAACAACTTCCTACCGAAACCAAAGAATATCTTCTTAAAATCTATAACTATATTTGGTCTTCACATAACTTCCCTGACGTATGGAGAGAATGCATTATAGTACCTATCCTGAAAAACGAACAACACAAGAATGACCCATCAAACTACAGACCGATTGCCCTAACAAACACTACCTGCAAAATCATGGAAAAAATGATAACTAGACGACTGAACTGGTACCTTGAAAAAAATAACATATTAACAATAAACCAGGCTGGATTTCGATCTGGAAGATCAACAATTGACAACCTACTAGCCTTAACATCAGAAATCCAGCTAGCTTTTAAACATAAACAGCACCTAGTGGCACTCTTCTTTGATTTAGAAAAGGCCTACGATACGACTTGGAAATTTAATATTATAAAATCTTTACAAAATCACAACATTCAAGGAAACACATTACACTTTATTAAAAATTTTCTAACAGACAGAAAATTCAGAGTTCGCGCAAACGGCACTCTATTTAATACAATGGAACAGAAAAACGGAATTCCGCAGGGATCAACACTAAGTGTTACACTATTCCTTGTTGCAATTAATAGTATAGCACAAAATATATCGAGCCCAATCAAATTTCTCTTATATGCAGATGACCTGATTATATTCCATAAAAATAAAGACATTGATTCAATACAACATTTACTTCAACACACAGTAACAAAGATTTAGAAATGGTCACAAAAGACAGGCTTCAAATTCTCAGAGTCTAAAACAAAAGCAATACATTTCAGTAAACATAAAAACAGACAAATAGACCCAGTGATTACACTTAACAATATAAATATAAACTATGTAAATGAAATTAAATTCCTAGGATTAACAATTGATAAAAAACTAACATGGAAAAGACATCTAATGAATCTCAGCGCTGAATGTTGCAGAAAACTCAACATACTTAAAGTTCTATCTCATCACGACTGGGGTGCAGACAGATCAACACTATTAACAATATATAAATCATTAATAAGAAGTAAAATAGATTATGGATCTATAATTTATGCAACTGCAAAGAAAACTAATCTCCGCCCCCTGGACTCAATACATCACAAGGCACTAAGAATAATAACCGGCGCATTTAGATCCAGCCCGATTGATAGTCTTCTTTGCGAGGCTAATGAACCATCACTAAGCGATAGAAGAGCAAACCTAACCCTGTCCTATATCATCAAATTAGCAAGCAAACCAAACCATCCTGCATACAAATATATCTTTGAACATACGTCCATGACTGTCAAAAACTACACCCAATTTCAAACCCATGTCACCCAACTACTATCCTCCATATATGACAGAAACAATAAGACAAAGAAGCATGGAAATTCAGAATCAGTGGAGAACAAATAAATTAGAAACATCCAGATACAACCCCAAGTACAAAGAAATAAGAACCGTCGGAATACCACGCTACCTGAGGGGAGAAAAGATAGAGAAAATCAGAAAAATAGCAAGATACAGATGTGGGAACGAAGAGAAAGCCAACGAGTACTGGAAGAGTGATGAAGAAAGAAGTTGCAGACTATGCGGGGAAGACTGGGAAACATTAGAACATCTTTTATATGACTGTAGGGAACTAAAGGAAGAAGAAAAAAGCAGGGAGGATGTACTGGACGACTCGGGAGGTGGACTATGCTGGATGAAAACGGTAGAAGAAAGGAGAAAAACCCTGAAATGAATTAAATCAAATCAACAATTTATTGTATTATTTATTTATTATTTATTATATATATTATTTTCACAAATTAAGGGAAGCAAATGTATAGATTTAAGCCGAAAGGCAAAATAAAGATATTTACTACTACTACTACTATCCTCCATTAACTATACAATTCCACATACACAGATAAATAAAGTATCCAAATTCCCTCCATGGCTTATTGAAATACCAAAAATAGACCTAGAACTCCGTAAATACAATAAAAGTGACACACTTCATGAAATTATAAAAAACGAATTCAACGAAATCAATAATAAATACCAGCACAGCCACTTCGTATATACAGACGCCTCAAAAATCAATAACAAAATAGGAGCAGCTATTATCACGGACTCCGAAAAATACAAGTACCATTTTCCGGACGAAACCAGCATTTATACTGCTGAATTACTCAGCATATACTATAGTCTCCAAAACATATACCAATCTTTCCCAGAAAATTCCAGCCACGCAATATGTTCCGACTCACTTAGCTCTCTCCAATGAATATCAAGCTTATTTCCTACAAACCCAATAGTCATAAATATTCAAGAACTCCTGTACCAAATCTCACAGAACCAAACAGATATCATTTTCATATGGATCCCATCCCGCCATCCCACACTGGCATAGCCGGAAATGAAGAAGCTGATATAGCTGCCAAAGAAGCCGTAAATGAGGAATTAACTGATATACCCATCCAAAACGGAGACGCCAAAGCGTCAACGACATCCAAAATAAAAGATAAATGGCATACAAAGTGGCATCAACTAACAGAAAATAAAATGCGCGCTATACAACCCACAATAAAAAAATGGCAACCCATAACAGAGATCAGAAGAGAGCAAGTGGCTATCACAAGGCTGAAGATTGGTTATACCAAATTAACACACTCTCATTTATTTGAAAGAGCGAATCCAACCATATGTGACGAATGCAACACACCAGCAACTGTCGAACATCTCCTAATACAGTGTAGAAAATATTCACATGAGAGGAATAAACAACAATTGCCGCAAAACCTACAAGACGCATTAACATCCCACTGCAACAAAACATTAATGTTTATAAAAGACACTGGACTACTTAAAAAAATATAATACTGTAACACCCTAATTTGGGGTTACAATAATAATAGGTCCTTGCCAGTTGGAGACGTAATCTAATTATGAAAGTACTTACCTTGGTTACTGGGTTTGACACACTCACTTTTACACCAAAGAAACTCGTTAGGTTAAACTCAATATATATTATATTAACGATCGATACATTCGTGTGATGTTACTTAGGGACTAACTAATCTTAATCCTACTGACACTATTTATATTATATATAAGTGTAAATCAGCAAAAAGTAGTAGGTCACAATTACTTCATATTAATGGCAACCTGTGCATTTGTTACTGTGTCAACGCTTACTAGAATGTGCTGATTTATACTTGTTACAATACAAACCGTTAGTACACATGATATTATGTACATTTCTGAATATTTTATACTTTATTTTGTTATAATTTAACTTGATCTGTAAAGTGCTAATACCAATAGGTGAAGCACGTTAAACTTAAATAAAAAAAATTTAAAAAAACTCTATACAGTCACTGACAACAGCTGCCGAGACAAGATGGATACCATTCGTTTGTTTACATTACAAAGTTTGTGTGGTGTAAAACTGGTGTTACATCAGCCAATCAAAAAAGATCAGTTTTAACTTCAGATTGCTCCGTTTAGTTGAGAAATCAACTATATAAACATTAAAATAACAATCATCCGCAGCTGCCAAATTTTTATTTTTTTAACAATAATTATCATAAACAAAAGATAATCATTTACTATAAATAATATTGTTTAATCTTTCAGAGCGTAATAAATGAAAATGGCAATACTCGTTTTATTGGTAAAATGGAAACATTGAAAGAAGATATGACAAAATACACCACCGTTTTAATCAACGACACTAATGTGGAAGGCCAGAAAGTTTGTCACGGTAAATTCTGTTGCACTTTTACTGTCAAGTTTCCACCAGCTGACGGGCATGACTATCGATACAGGTAAATATTTTTTTCAAGCAATGCTAAACGAAGATAGCAAAAATAAAAGGGAATCATTATAACACAAACGTTTCTAATGTGATTCTCAACTCATTTAACCAAAACTGTTCAATTCAAGTAATTAATTATTAAATAAAACACAATGCAGGGATGCAGTCAATTTATTAAAATTTAATCAACCTCGACCGGTGTCGGCCCCACGTGGGTCATCTTCAGGAGCTACCAAAAGTATTACAATAATTGTAATATTATATGAATAAATTTTGAAACATTTTAAAAACTTACGTCATATGTCGTGAAAAAATACAAAAGTATGACATCATATATAAATAAAATAGATAAATAAATAATTAAAACATTAAATAGTTTAGTCAGACATTAAAAAGTCGTGCACTTCAATGGACTTATTTTTCACTTGTTTTACTTAGTTTTTTACCGTCCATTGAAGTGCACAAATATCTTCTATTTTTTAAAACGAATTTAAAACATTCGATCGGTTATTTCGCAGATCCAAGCTTTTTTGACGACATTAAAATTTGAAGTTAATTCACTTATAAATAAAAGCTGTACAGTGGCGCGCGAAAACCCTGTTTTTTACATATATGGGTGCCAATAGTTATTTGGGTATTAAGAGCGTAAAGTGAGTCTTTGTTACTCGCCTTCGGCCAGCGCTGCAATAGTGCAAGAGTAACAAATATACTTTACGCTCGTAATACATACTTACTTAATTTGATCTAAAATTATTTGTTATAATAATAATAGTATTCAGTTAGTTCAATCTGCGTTCAATCAATATATTATGTTTCATTCGTAACCATGACGATAGATACCAATAATATCGAAATAAATAAATAAAAAAAATTGTTTGATTCTGTCATTTTCTTTTATTTTATGTACTTTTTCGGCGATTGACATTAAAAGTGCTGTTTTTTGACAGCTGACAGTCAGCAAAGTGTCACTTTTGCTGCCTAGGCAGCAAAAAAAGTATAAAAGCCTAAGCAGCAAAAGTAATTGTTACTAAGGTGAATCAACAAATTTGACATTTATAAAATTCATCAACATACCTAACCTTAATTAAAGCTTTGTTTGTAATATTATTTTTCCCCTCAAACGTAAATTATTTATTATTTTTATATTTAACAAAACAATAAACGATATAGAATAGAATGTTTTTGACTGTTTTCTGCCATGGTAAAGGATCACCTTAATCTTAATAAAAATTTGTCTTATTTTTTTAGGATGGTGGTATATGAAGGCCCCCGATTATTTCAAATAATACCAAGCAACGTTCAGATTTGCGGAATAGCAGCATGCAAAGACGAGAATCAAAACACTTGTGGGGAACGAACCGACAGCACTGGAAATCCGCAAGTGTTCGAACACCTGAGCATCACAGGAAGTTTCAGAAACGACGTCAACACCGTTGTCTTCCCTTCGAACACCCTGTACGACCTGTCAGTCTTAAAGCCGTCTGACTTTGAATACAAAGTTAAACTTAACGGAGCTCAGAAAACGGTTGACATGAGAACCACTCAAGAAGTGAACAAGATACTCGGGTTTGGAATCTATGGAGTAACGAAAAATTCTGCAGCTGATTATGCGGCATTCTTGCCTTTAATTGTTATTAGTGTTGTTACTATTATTGCAATCAATAAATATTATTCGTAGATTATTGTTGCGAATTTTCATCAACTATTGAAACAAATAAATACAAATATCTAATTAAAATTGGTAGTTAATAATTTTTTGTACTCATAACCTAGGAAATGACATAGCACGCAATTGACAATCGGAAATGTCAATTTCCCAGTGTAGTCAATCAGGAAAAATGCAAAGAACACTGGCTTTCTTGAGCATTCTGCAATAAAATCATCTTCAAAATAACAAAATTAATTTTAATGAATGTTACTTCCCACGATTTTCATGTATTAAAATCCATAAACACCATCGATATATAAAAATATTGAAATAAATTTGTGCGACTAGCGCTCTATCTGTCGGTAAACAAAACATCGTAACCTCAAATTTAATGATCAGACTACAACAAACTACAACTTGAATGTCATGGTAAGACTGTACAACCAACAGCAGAACCTTCACACCACAGCCAGAGTTTATTGTTGTCAAGATTCAGAAGTCAGTCATATCATTTTATAATCTTGTATTACTTTTTACTTTAATCTGATTATGATTATTCTGTTGTGTGTTAATAAACTAAAATAATAGAAACCAAGTCTTTTATTTACGTATAAATGTAGTAGACATATCACATTGAATGTATTTGATTATAGTTTTATTCGTTACAAAAAACATTGTACAAACCTCTTGCGGGAAGACACCATCTCAGCATTCGCGTAAATGAAACCCTCGCTTTGCTCGTGTTTCAAGAAACCGCTCATGTGGGATCAAAATTTTCCCACGTTTGTAAATAACTATTTTGTACTCATACATTAAAATGTGTTGTTTCGTGTCACCTAAGCAACGTCAGGAATGTAAATTTCCTACGTCTAAATTACGTCACACGATCGGGAAATTTCGAAAAAAAAACACCTATTTCTAAAATATATAATATTAAAAAGCTAAATTTAAAATAACATAGTATAGTGCCTCAAACATCCTGTTGCATAATAATAATAATAATAATAATAGAAAATGTTGGAATATTCATTTAAATCAATTTTAAAGTAATAAATTTATTGCATTTGGTTTTTTGTTTTACAAATGTTGGCAACAGTTTGACAGCACTCGCGCGCAACAGTTAAACTCATAACCAACAAACATAATCTAAGATAAGATTAAACATGTATATTGAATTTTAATTTGCTACCTACATTACAAGTGATATTGGTAAGTTTTAAAAAGAAATTGATTCTTTTTTTAATTATTAGCAGTGGTGGCGCTAGACTTTTAAGTTTGAGGGGATGAAGGACAGCAGGAACCAGAAAAAAATGTAGGGAAGCACACATCTTTTTAATTAATTTTGATATTATATTTTAATATTTAAAAAAATAATTTATACTATAATATATGCCAACCGCCTTATAATATTTGCGACCTATCTATACCAAATAGGCGTGAAAGATATGTACCTATGTACTAGTTCTCTCTTCAAAATGATAATGACAAATGAACATTCAACAACAAATATCGCTCATTTACAGAATGTATTACGATTTATGAACAAACGAATATGCGAGCAATTACAACGCATTACGAATTCGTAGCGGCAGATCGCACACAGATGTTTTAAAATAATCAATTATATAAGTAGTAATTGTAACGATCGCGTTAGAAATGATCGTTGTTGTGTTAGTACTTTGTTTACTTTTATTAACTTATCTACAACTACAGTTTGATTTGCCCCCATATTTACTTATCCCTATTTACCACCGTCCCATTTATACCACCTTAATTCTTTTACCAATCCATTTTTACCAACATTATACTTTTACCAATTCATTTTTTACCACCGTCCCTTTTTACCACTAATTCTTTTTTACCACTAATTCTTTTTACCACCAACATATTTACCAACGTGTTTTTTTACCAATCCATTTTTACCACCGTCTCTTTTTTACAACTAATTCTTTTTACCAACGTATTATTTTTACCACCAACGTATTTACCAACGTATTCTTTTACCAATCCATTTTTACCACCATCCCTTTTTTGCAATTAATTCTTTTTACCAACGTATTCTTTTTACCACCACTGTGTCAAATTGCCGTAATGTCAAATACCCGCTCAGCTGACATATTTCAACTCGTTTTTACTTCGCACTTCAAAAAATAATTCGAGGACTGCGAGCTCCGCGCTCCAACTCGCGCTGCGCGCAGCTTGTGGAACTCACAGAGAGTCATTATGGCGGGGACAAGGTCCAACTGGGATAGTACGAGCCCCACAAACTCGGTTTTGGTATTTATTACACTAACAAAGCTAATAAAACCGTACTAAAGCCCCACAAACTCGGTTTTGATATTTACTACACTAAGAAAGCTAACAAAACCGTACTAGAGCCCCACAAACTCGGTTTTAGTATTTGCTACACTAACAAAGCTAACAAAACCGTACTAGAGCCCCACAAACTCGGTTTTGGTATTTGCTACACTAACAAAGTTAACAAAACCGTACTAGAGCCCCACAAACTCGGTTTTGGTCCAACAGACTCCGTTTTTGATAAATACTCTTATGTAGTGTGTGCATATGTGTGTGTAAGTGCGTATGATGTATATATGTGTGGTTTAACAAAACTAACAAAGGTAACAAAACCCTCAATGAGCCCAACAGATTCCGTTTTTGATAAATACTCTTATAAAACTATTCAATGTAGTATTTGCATGTGTGTGTGTGTAAGTGCGTATGATGTGTATATGTGTCGTTTAACAAAACTAACAAAGCTAACAAAACCTTCAGCGAGTCCAACTTACTCCGTTTTCGATAAATACTCTTATAAAATTATACTCATTTCCACACAACCTTGCAATATGAAAATTAAACGTACAGAAAACCGAAGTAGAATAAAAACTGAGGTTAGGATTTCGAATAGGTATAGTCAAGAGTTACGAGATCAGAAAAAACAAAGGGGAAATTGCTGAATACTTAAGAGCTGTAGGACATAACATTCAATTTTGAATAAAACTTTATTATATTGTATTTGTAAATACATGTTTCATTGTGGTAGGTACTTGAGAGCTGTAGGAAATGACATTTAATTTTGAATAAAACTTTATTATTTTGTATTTGTAAAAACGTGTTTTATTATGGTTAAATACATTAGTGGTAAAATATATTAGTGGTAAAACAGAATAGCGGTAAAAAAATATGGTGGTAAAAATGCAGTGATACAAGTTGGAATGGTAAAAACTGAATAATAAAAATGTATTAGTGGTAAAACGGAATAGCGGTAAAAAGTATGGTGGTAAAAGTTGTAATGGTAAAAACGGAGTGGTAAAAATGTATTAGTGGTAAAACGAAATAGCGGTAAAAAGTACAGTGGTACAAATGCAGAGGTAAAAGTTGGAGTGGTAAAAAATGAGTGATAAAAAATGGCTTCACGGTAAAACAGGATAGCGGTAAAAAGAATGGTGGTAAAAATTCTGTGGTAAAAGTTGGAGTGGTAAAAATAGAATGGTAAATATGTAGCACAACGCTACAGTTTATGTTAAAGTGTTTCTTTATCTACTAAAAATGAACGCATAAAGCCTACTTTTAACATTAAGTACGAAATAAAATGTACAAAAATTATTATCTCATATCTAGTCGGACATAATACTTTGTTTTATTGAATACAACTTAAATTTGGTTACGTTCCTTTTAATACTTCGTGCATCCATATCAATTTATTAACAATGCTTTTAATACTATAGGACATAGTGTGATTTATATCAATTATATTTATAATACGGGTGATTCATCGTAACTTGCTTATTTTAAAACGCAATAATGCCCATTTTATGAATCATAAACTTTTTATTTTATAATGTAGGTACATAATCTAAAGTTTTGTTTCACCCAGTTTTCAAAATCAAATCAGGTAGGTGACGCCCGCCAGTGTCTATACACTGGCGTTTGTCATAACACTTTCCTAGGCCAAGCTGTATAGCATTTTTGCTTGACATAAAGACTAGTAGCAAACCGATTGTGCGATGATATAAAAGATAATAAGCAGATGAATAGGTATGTGTTTTTCACTCGAGTTTCCGGTCCATTTGTTAGTTATTAACAATTTATTGCAAAAAAACGCGAATTTTGTCTTTTTACTTCCTTGTACGGAGTAATAAGGAAGTATTGTAATCGCGAAAAATTTCGGTTTTCAGATTTTGATGGAAATATCCGTTTTGACCTTTTCTGAATCCATTATGACTAGTTTCGTCGTGACGTACGTGCGTACGTACGGACGTATGTGTGTCGCATAACTCATATACGGTTAGACGTAGAAAGTTGAAATTTTGTATTTAGGACTGTTATAGCATCTAGTTGTGCACCTCCTATTTTTGGTTTCAATCTATAAACTGGAAGCAGTACTTTTTAAAAATAATTCGATAAATATTTAATTTAACACAAATTTTTTTATTTTAAATGAAAGATTATGTGATTATTACCTAAAATCGGTATTTTATAAATATTTTTGTATCTGATATCATTTAGGAATAATTAAAGTATATATTTTTAATTTAGTATTTCTTTATCTTATAGTCCATGATCGATTAACATTTGTTACTACGTAAAATTTAAATGATTATGACATGACAGTGACAATAGTAAAATATGCTTTATATCTTCTTCTGCAGTTTAAATAAAATGACTAAAATATATTTGTGAGTATACTAGTATAATAAGTTAAAAGAATTTTTTATATTATTCTACATTTTAGTTATTAAGAAAAGTATGAACACACAAGGCGTACAAGGAAGTCATGTGGTGTCCACGTCAGATTTTTTACTTCCTTGTACGAAGTAAGGAAGTATTGTAATCGCGAAAAATTTCGGTTCTCAGATTTTGACGGAAATATCCGTTTTGACCTTTTCTGAATCCATTATGACTAGTTTCGACGTGACGTCTGTACGTACGTACGGACGTATGTGTGTCGCATAACTCAAATACGGTTAGACGTAGAAAGTTGAAATTTTGTATTTAGGACTGTTATAGCATCTAGTTGTGCACCTCCTATTTTTGGTTTCAGTCTACAAACCGGAAGTAGTACTTTTTAAAAATATTTCGATAAATATTTAATTTTAGACAATTTTTTTTATTTTAAATGAAAGATTATGTGATTATTACCTACAATCGGTATTTTATAAATATTTTTGTATCTGCTATCATTTAAAAATAATTAAAGTATATATTTATAATTTATAGTATTTCGGTATCTTGTAGTCCATGATCGATTAACATTTGTTACTACGTAAAATTTAAATGATTATGACATGACAGTGACAATAGTAAAATATGCTTTATATCTTCTTCTGCAGTTTAAATCAAATGACTAAAATATATTTGTGAGTATACTAGTATAATAAGTTAAAGGAATTTTTAATATTATTTTACATTTTAGTTATTAAGAAAAGTATGAACACACAAGGCTTACAAGGAAGTCATGTGGTGTCCACGTCAGATTTTTTGCTTGTAACTTTGAAACTAATGGAGCAATCGGAATGCCCCAATGAAATGATTTGGCACATATAAAGAACATTATAATCCCTACTTTCTCTCAAAATTTTAGCGCTCCAGCTCAGGAAATGACGGAGCTATGAATTTTCGAAAAAACGCCTAATTTTCCGGTTTTTCCTAAATTTTTCAGGACCTAATTATCCGATTGAGACGTTCGACATCTCATTTTGTAGATATTTTAATTCTCTACAAATCATTTCATTGGGGCATTCCGATGGCTCCATTAGTTTCAAAGTTACAAGCAAAAAAAGACAAAAATCGCGTTTTTTTTGCATTAATTTGTTAATAACTAACAAATGGACCGGAAACTCGAGTTATTATTATATATTATATATTATCTTTTATATCATCGCACACTCGGTTTGCTACCCAGCAAACACAATGCGATTTAAATATACCAGCTACGTATCAGCTATAGCACTTACATTTACTACATTCATTAGATATATTTGAGATATCATCATAGTATATAGCAGTGGGTATATCTCATATATATAGAAAGTACATGAAGAATTGTATGTACTTTCAACTGCGTACCTTAAATATAGATAGTACATCAAGTGAAGTACATAACAAAGAGTATATTTATGGTACATATTTAGTATGAACTGATGGTATGTACCAACTACAAACACACTGAGATGGACATAGTATGTATCAAGTGAAGTACATAACAGAGAGTATATTTGTGGTACATATTTAGTATGAATTGGTGGTATGTACCAACTACAGACACACTGTAATGGATATAGTATGTATCAAGTGAAGTACATAACAAAAGTATATTTGTGGTACATATTTAGTATGAACTGATGGTATGTACCAACTACAAAAGCACTGAGATGGACATAGTATGTATGCAAACAGATATAGCAATGAGTACATCCTTAAAATGTCGTTAGTATGTAATGTACTTATATACTACAGTAAAACAAAGTAGTTTGGCCACCCGAAGAAAAATTAATTTAAACAACTTATAATTATATTTTTATATCGCGCTAAATTCGATCATAATATTAAACTTTGTAGCACGCGGCGCGGCAGATCGCAAGCTCGTCCCGAGCCCCAGCCTTCCAGAGTACCATTTTGGGAGGAACAACCGTGAACAAGTATTGTTGTCACATTATCAGTGTCAGTATTAGTATGCTAGCGATTTTCTTTAAAATAGTTTCTGTTGAGATTGTGAATTAACCTTATATTTTGTATTATCTATTTTCCACTTCTTTTTTATGAACAGTTTATTTGTGTGAATATAATTATCGTAATATTTTTTATACTTGTTTTATGCTATATGTAAGTACGAGTTAAAATATATTCCTTTTTCCTTATATTCTAGTCCAAATTTATATGTCAGATTAGCCGAGCGGATAGGATTGGCGATTGATGTCCTGATAACCAGGGTTCGATTCCAGCAAGATCCATCAATTAACGTCAATTAGTCAAATGATGAAATATAATAGATATTCAGTTTTTGCCTTGCATTTGACTAAATGATTTAAAAGCAATTAAAAAATTATGTAAATTCCATTTCAATCTCATTTTATTGATATATTAAATTTTGTAAGTTATGCGAGTGATGTACGGCGTATGTAAGTTCAGTACGTACAGCAGAGGTCACAGTACGTACAAATAATGTATGCTGTATGTACTTTTGAAATATACTTGGATGTAATAATAAAGGATCAGGAGTCTGACATTACTACATACATGTGATATAAATAGAAGTTATACAGTACATCGCACAGTATGTAGATGTACACGTGTTATATGTTCAGTACATACATATAATGTAACAGTGTTTGCTGGGTACTAGTATTTTTGTCACAAGAACGCTGCTTTAAATCCCTATAGCTTGGCCTATCCAGCATGGCAGCGGGTATGTTGGCAATTGCGGCCCGGATGTTGGCCTTCAGGTTTTCTAGGATTCTTGGACGGTTGACGTAAACGCGAGATTTAAAAAAACCCACAAAAAGTCACAAGGAACCAAATCGGGCGAGCGGACTGGCCACTCCTTCAAAAGTCACGCTGGGTTGCGATCACAGAACATCCATTAGAACAGTACGACTCAACTGAAAACACACGCTGCTCCGTGCTCCAACGCATGATGGCGACTAACCGGGTGAGGAACAAATCTTTAAAAGTGCACCTGTCGAATGAGATCACTCTCTCCCCACTACGATCCCTACAGCCTGAATGGCACACATTTTTAAAAAGCAAGTTATGATGAATCACCCTTTATTACTTGTTGTGCTGAAATTACGTTTTTTTACTGTTATATCAATGTGTAAACTTTGTCGTGCAAACATCAATTGGTCGTATTACGTCAAAGAACAGATTAAGCTTCCTTCATAGACGTTAGAACAGTAAAAAACGATGCAGATTTTCTCGTGATCTAAAAAATTAAACATTTATTCAGTGCTCACTACTTACAAGATCTATTTAAGTGATTTTACCGCTTCAAACGTCTCAACTGACATCGGTGTTAAATTACCTGCCGTCAAATACACTGGTACCTGCGCCCGTGCGATGATAAACATGATCTGTTTTTGTACGTTTATCGGGGCTTTATACCAGTTACTGTGAAATGCAGCATATGATACATTAAAGGCCTGCAAAGAAAGAAACAGCTTTTAGCGCAGACAAGAAATAGTTAGGCAAAATGCTACAAAATTCGACAAATTAACAAAAAAAGTAGGAGACTTCTGAAAATTTGCAGAGTTGTAAAAAAATATGTAACATTCAAGATTCCGATGAGTCCCGAGCAGCAGAAAGTGTTCTCGAGCCGCCATATTGAAAAAAAATTCAAAAACACTGGGTAACTTTAAATTTTACGGTAAATATTGCTTTTATAATATTGTAGCTTATAAAATTTCCTACAAAAAGATGCTATAACTTTTTTACATTAATGGTTCACGAGAAAAACGAGAAAATATATTTTGGTAAAATTAGGCTAATTAAATCATGCCTTAACTTTGTTTCCTGACACATAAACGACTGTAACTTGGGAAATCGACTTCTGGTTTGAAGCATTCGATTCTACAATCTACATACATTTTTCTACCAAATATATTATTTTTAATTTTTCAGGGGGGGCTGGTTTAGTCTCAATTTTAAAATAGAAAATTCAAAAAATTTTGTATTTTTTACATTTTTTGTGTTTAATCAACTCTAATTTCTGAACAAATTTAGATATCGACTTCCGGTTTCCGGTATTGGATTCCTTGGACATTTTTCTTTAAAATACATTATTTTAAAAACTTTTAGAGGCCTCTTGGTTGAGCTGATATTCAAATATTTTGTGCGCGAAAAAAAGTTTTAGTATTATTTCGGTTAACTGTGTTTAATCAACTTAAATTAAGATATCGACTTCCGATTTCCAGAATTGGATTTGTAGGAAATTTTTCTATAATGAATTGTTTTACGCGTAGAGAAAATAGTGACATTTTAGTAATTTTCCTTTGTTTCCTGTGTTTCACCAACTCTAATTTCTTACTGAATTAAGGTTTCTTGGAAATTTTTCCATAAGATGCATTTTTTTTAAACTTTTAAAGTCCTTAGTTAAGCCGCAATTTAATGTTGACACAAAAAGTTTTAAAAATACACTAACATTTTTTAAATTTCTATATTAAATTGTGGCTAAACCAGGCCTCCCCTGAAAAACAAAAACAATATATTTGATAGAAAAATGTCTGTAGAATCCGAATGCTTCAAACCGGAAGTTGTTTTTTCTATCCGTTCGCAAGTTACAGCCGTTTTTGTGTTAGTAAACAAAATTAAGGCATCATTTAATTAGCTTCGTTCTACCAAAATGTATTTTCTCGTTTTACTCGTAAACGGTAAACTATTAGTTCTATTGATCCCTGGTTCTATGTAAAAAAGTGAGCATCTACTCTTTATTTTATGCAATTTTCCTGGACTAAAAGACTAATCCGGAAATAACTCCGACAGAAATTAATTTTGGCAGAAACGCTAGTTAGATAGCCCAAGTTTATAAACTGAAAATCTGAAGTAATTGAAGGGCCCAATGCAAAAACTAGATATGTTCACTTTTTATGACAAATGAGTTATATGCCTACATAATAGTACAATTGTTGGAGTTGTCTGTTATCTTAAAAAATAAAGAATAAAATTCCGCATAAAACACGATTCACTTGTCTAACGACAATTCGAATAACGCGCATTTTATCAAAACATAAAATTCAATAATCGAAAAATGTTTCTTGCGTTTTATTCCAAACGAGTGCTTTATTGAAAATTTATTATAAGAAATTTTTGTACAGGATAAATTAATAGATATTTTATACACCAAGTGAGATACATGAATGTTTATTCAAGAGAAAAAAAGTTTAGCCCTCGAGCCCGAAGGGCGAGTGGGATATTTTCACCGAGTGAATCATGCAGCAGTAAGTTTAAGTTTCATATTTTCTGTTATCAGTCGTTTAAGTCAAATGGTGTAGCAGTAATTCTTAGCCCCGTCTGTCTAAAGGTGGGTTTATGCTCAAAATTTTGAGAATAAGAAGTAAGAATAAGCGTAGTGTTAAGAATAATTTTAAGCATAACGATAGAGGCGTTTATGCTGCCAGTTTTAAGGAAAAAGAGTAAGAATAAAAGTAGTTATATTATATTTTCTCAAAATTGAAACAAAATATTATCATTATGGTAACCAAGACATCAACAGAAAATCAATCTTTTCGGTACTAGTACTGAAAAGTAATTACTTTTCGGTACTAGTACTAAAAAGTATCTTCTCTCGCGATGTTGAAGGCAGTAAATTTAAATATTGAAGATTAAAGTACAATTACAACAACAACAAAAAATAAATCAAGGAGAAATTTTAAATAAAGTACAATTACAATTGCGAGAAAACGGATATCCTAGTAACCTAACACACAAAATCTTATTCAATGCTGGACGGAATCATATTAACAACAATAACGGAGATGATGTCGGAAGGGATCAAAATAAAAATTATTTCTCAATGACTTATATACCACAATTGTCTATTGATATCCAAAGGGTTTTTGCGGAAAATAATGAATCAATAAAATTAGCTTTTAAACAACATAAAACAATTTCTAATCTCTTTTCTAAACTGAAGCAGGAAATTCCTTTGCCACTAAAATCTAATGTAATTTACAAAGTTCCTTGTAAGGACTGCAGGCTTGTGTACGTTGGTCAAACGAAACGGTTCCTTAAGGACAGGATGAGGGAACATAAAAACCAAAGTAGTAAACATCTCAAAAACGACCAAAAATGTCAACCAAAGAATTGCAGTTCTCTAGTACATCACTGTATTGAATTCAAACACGAATTTGATTTTCAAAATGTAACAGTTCTACATCAAGAACAGAATTTATTTAATGCCCTGTTCACACGTTGCTACTTTGAAGACGCATACGTGCTACTGTAGCATGAAAAGAAATTCAAATCGAAACAATAACCGCAAAAAATCGCTATCTACACACACAACGATCAACGATGTGAAATTATCAATGAGTAGTTCTTGATACTTTGATGCTACAAATTAGCAGCGCTGCTATTTGACAAGCGACTCAGATTTTTTCTTGCTACAGTAGCACGAATGTGTCTTCAAAGTAGCAACGTGTGAACAGGGCATAAGAGATGTTTTTTGGAAATGGCATATATTTACAAAGAGAAAAATTGTGTGAATGTAAGAACAGATGTGGAAAATTTAAATAATATTAATTGTAATTTAATTGACAAAAAATAGTCTCTATAAATTCTTCTTATTATTGTTGTTAGGTTTGACATTTCTTTCTTAAACATTTCACTTTCTCTGGTTGGTAGTTCTGCTTCCTTGGTTGATATTCTTGTGCGCGCGTTTGTCAAGTTCATTTCTGTCAGTTTTTTCCGTTGAATTGTTTTTTAACAATTTTAAATAAAAAGTCTCAAGTTTGCCATGTGGTACCGAATATTTAGTTTTACAAGATCGAATGTAAATTATTATTATTATATTGACAATATTATGTGAAATTTATGTAAGTAAAAACATTTTTAAATTAATTATTTAATATTGCTGTTTTGTCAGTTGTTGTAGAACTTATGTCGACATTGTTTGATTGTTGCTTGTATTATGAGACATTCCAATTTTGTATTTTTTGTAGTTGTCCTGAGGAAGGTCTCAATTTAAGACCGAAACGTCGACATTATGAATAAATAATCATAATAGTAATCACAGTGACTGGTGCACCCATTATTACTTCCTTGTACGAAGTAAGGAAGTATTGTAATCGCGAAAATTTTCGGTTCTCAGATTTTGACGGAAATATCCGTTTTGACCTTTTCTGAATCCATTATGACTAGTTTCGACGTGACGTCTGTACGTATGTACGTACGTATGTACGTACGTATGTACGTACGTATGTACGTACGTACGGACGGACGTATGTGTGTCGCATAACTCAAATACGGTTAGACGTAGAAAGTTGAAATTTTGTATTTAGGACTGTTATAGCATCTAGTTGTGCACCTCCTATTTTTGGTTTTAGTCTACAAACCGGAAGTAGTACTTTTTAAAAATATTTCGATAAATATTTAATTTTAGACAATTTTTTTATTTTAAATGAAAGATTATGTGATTATTACCTACAATCGGTATTTTATAAATATTTTTGTATCTGCTATCATTTAAAAATAATTAAAGTATATATTTATAATTTATAGTATTTCGGTATCTTGTAGTCCATGATCGATTAACATTTGTTACTACGTAAAATTTAAATGATTATGACATGACAGTGACAATAGTAAAATATGCTTTATATCTTCTTCTGCAGTTTAAATAAAATGACTAAAATATATTTGTGAGTATACTAGTATAATAAGTTAAAAGAATTTTTAATATTATTTTACATTTTAGTTATTAAGAAAAGTATGAACACACAAGGCGTACAAGGAAGTCATGTGGTGTCCACGTCAGATTTTTTTTCCTTCTAGTAAATTTAAAGTTGCTGCGTTAGCAGTCTCTGTAATTTCAGGTGGAATACCTTGATCTTCAAAATCACTTCCATCACTGTTTTCGTCCATAATTTTATCAATAAAATTCTTAGTTTAATAACAGTTTTTACACTATTACATAAAGCGCCTGTCAAAAAAAATTTTTTTTCGTTGTCAATAAACATTTTCAATTGTCGTCCCCGTAGAAACGATAGATTGATTTTATTTAAATTACGTCATTTAAAAACTGCATAATATGTAAATTTCATTGAGTAACACAATTTAAAAAAAAAATTGTATGAATCATGTACAGAAAGTGCGTTTTCAGCACTCGCATGATTGCAGACCTCGGCGTTGCCTCGGGCTGCAATTATACATGCTTGTACTGAAAATATGCACTTTCGGTACTTGATACATAAATAACTATTTAGGTTGGAGAAAAGTTGTTATATTTATTATTCTGATGTTGGTATACACGTTTATAATTTTGACATATTGAGCTATTGAGTATTGACATTAACCGCACTTGATAAAACAAGATATCCAGCAACACACAGAATTATATTCTGGTTGTTCATGTTGACAATTACAAAGTAGCAATGAAAAATATATTTTGAGGTTATATTACGTTTGACTTTGACAAATAGAACTAAGAATAAGGCGTAAAGTTAAAAGTTAACTAACTTTTGCTTACTCCCAATTCTTAAACCTTATTCTTATTCCAGTAGCATAAACCGTCCCATATGTTTATAACCGTTTTAACTTTACGACTATTCTTATTCTTAGTTCTTATTCTTAAATTTTGTGAGCATAAACCCACCTTAAGTGAACATAAAATTCCGTGCGGTTTCTTAACTCGTTAATTTGTATAGTATGTGCAATCAATTTTTGAATGACAATTGAATAAGCAAAATAAATAAAGAAGTAGACAATTCAAAGTTTTTCGCTCTCGAAGATTCATCGAAATCGATTGAAAATACTCCGAGTTATGGTAGTTTGAAAATGGTCGAAATTTTTACGAATTTCAAGTGTTTCATTTTTTTCCGCCAGTGTATATGTTTGAGAAATTATATTCAGCAATCTGCAAGTCAGTTTTTAAAAATAAAAATCGACTATAAGATTATAACAGTAAAAAATCCAAATTACATTTACCTCAGTAGTCAGCATAGTAGGCGGAAGGCAGTGAAAAAATATTTCTGATAACGCTGCTACAACACATATGCCGCATAACCCATAGATGTAAAAATTCCCTGGAAACTAATGCAAATCACTTGATTTATATGCAATTTAAAGAAAAACAAAGATAAAACAGTAAAACTATACCATTGTTGTTATGAATCCATTCATACATAAGAAGGCCGTAATTGCAAAACATTCCGTAAATAGTGACATGGTTAAGACGGTTTCCATTTTAGTGCAGAATCTAAACAAAGAATTCAGTAGATAGATTCTTCAATTCAAAGAATTATTCATTTTCCTTACAACAAAACATCTTGATGAAGTTGAATACAACCATGTAGTGCTTTTTCTTGTTCACTAATACTTGCTTCAGATCCAGTTACTGTTTTATCAAATCTGTTTAAACGCATCTGCATAAAAAGGAAAATCATTTATAATTTCTTTGAAGTATAGAAAACAATATAAATAATAAGGAAAATATATAATCAGGAATGCAGTCTCAATTTTTTATTATGTCTAAATCACCGACGTTTCGGCACAGCCTAGTGCCTTCTTCAGAGTTACTGGAAGGACAACAACCGTAAGTACAAGTACAAAAATGGTACAATTAGCTTTTTAACAAACAAAAAATTACAAACAATCGTACTTTCTTAGAAAAGGTTAGATAATGTAAACGAAAACATGTAAATTAAATTTTAAAAAATCTACATAACAAAATTATTTTTTATATTGTAGATCAGTCAAGTTAGCAAGTAAAACACGTTGTACGTAGAAAAACATCAGAACTACTGCAAGGTGGATCCTGGACCCTGTTTCAGCGCGGCAACAACTAACCAGGATAAGTAGAAATTGGAAACAAGAGGTCCTGTGAAAAATATAATTAATTTTTTAAATTTTTTGATTATATTATTATAGCATGAGATCTTCCACATCGCTTCTTTGACGCAATTGTCTGCCATCGACTACGTAAATGAAATATTAGCAGCCTTTAACGCCTATAATCAGAATCTACAGTTTACAATCGAAACTGAAACTAATAAATGCATTTCCTTCCTAGACATACTACCCGTTCACAGTGACGACGGCTCTATCATCCACAAATGGTATAGGAAGCCCACAATAATAACAATTTTGTTATGTGGATTTTTAAAAATTTAATTTACATGTTTTCGTTTACATTATCTAACCTTTTCTAAGTAAGTACGATTGTTTGTAATTTTTTGTTTATTAAAAAAAAAAAATTGTACCATTTTTGTACTTGTACTCAGTGTTGTAATAGATAACATTATTTATTATCAAGATAAAGATAACGTATTTTTTATTTATCTAGATAAGATAATAGATAATCGTTGAATAAATTATCTAGATAATAGATAAATAATAATTATCTAGATAATTATTAGATAATACAAAAAAATATAAATGACATATTCTAAAGTATAAGCAGTACCAGCTAGCGAGCCGGCAGTGTTCCAAACTTGTACGTTGTGTGATTTCACAGTTTGATTAAATTTTTATTCGATTAAAAGAACAAATGAAAAAAAAATGGTTCTAATTTTATAAAAATTATTATCTAGATGATATTTAAAAAATAGATAAAGATAATTTGTAATTTTATCTAGATAAGATAATAGATAAATAAGAAAAAAATTATCTAGATAAGATAATAGATAAAAATATATTATCTAGATGATTTATCTAGATAAAATTATCTAGATAAGTTACAACACTGCTTGTACTTACGGTTGTTGTCCTTGCAGTAACTCTGAAGAAGGCACTAGGCTGTGCCGAAACGTGGGTGATTTAGACATAATAAAAAATTGAGACTGCATTCCTGATTATATCTTTTCCTTACATTACATCAGTCGAATAAAACATTTTTCAATATAAATAATCTTACCTGAATAAGTTTGAACTGAGCGCAAGTATTTAAAACGAGATGAAAAAATAAACAAAATGTTCCTGCCAAACCGAACGTAGAACTTAAAGATGCTATCCCTTGTAAAATAAATTCTACTTCATATAGTGGACTTTTATACGGATCTAAAAAATAATTTACCTACTTTAAATTTTTAATAAATTATAAAATGCTAGTAGTCTATGAAGCTTCGTTTAGGTCATAATCACATACAAGAAATATTATGTTTCTTTTAGATATTAATAATTTCTAAGCTACAAAAACATATACTCGAAAAAAGAAAAACGCACCACTTGAAAATGCACGAAAAAATCCGAATTTTAAGACCGCCATAACTCTCTTTCGCACTACTACGGCTGCCCGAAACCAGCTCGAAACTCGTACTTTCCCACATCCTAGTTATATGCAATATCATTTTGAAGTTGAAAAATACTGTAAACATGGCTCCAATATTTCCATAATAATTTCTATATTTCTTAAAGAAATTAAGTAAAATTATTCGCAAAAGGAAGCTTAGTTGCATACTTCTTGCTTTTTAATTTTTTTTGCCATTTACAGTCACTGAAAAGGCCAAAGACAAAAAATAAAAATATAGAAGCATTAAGATATCCTTTGTCAATAAACTCAATATGGTCAATATGGTGGATGTGAAATGCGAACATAGGGAATATACATGACAATCGAACTTTCATGCCAGGTATCTTGATATATTTTGTAGTAATGGCACAAACCAAAGTAATGTGAATTTGTCTGACAAAAGGAGTAATGAATAACAGAAAAAATAATAAAAGTGCATGTTGAATGTTAATATACCTAGTACTCGTAAGTATTATGAAAAGAAAGCAGGAACATATTTATTTTAATTGTTAAATAAATCATAAAGCTAGAATTTACAATAAATATTCAAACAAATTTCCTCCCTCTGTCAAATAGTAGCCTAAACGACTGTAAAATCCAGTTCTAACATTATTTAACATTTGTGGCGTAATTGTTGCAAATGCATCTAAAATTTGCAGTTCATCCCAGGATTGTCGCTCTTTCTTCTTGACAACTATTAATTTTAGATTTAATATAACGCTGTAAAATTTTAGGGTAGACGTACTTCTTAAGGTCATGCAAGTTAATCTGACGCCAAGTTCATTTCACCTCCTGCCACCCTCCTTAGAAAAAGAATGTTCGTGATGTCAAAAAATGTCAAATTTTGACAACTTGTACCGGGTGCAAAAAAATCGTAGACTCAATCCACTACCAAGACGATAAAGTTCATTCATTTTCTTTTCCGGAAAAAAATTGAGTACCTACTTCCGATGATTTTGCGCGAAGTTATGAATTGCATTTTTAGGTGGCTATTGCATAAATAGTTGTTTTACGTATCCTTTGACAGCCGTAAAGTGTCACAGTTTTTGATATCTGTCAAAATGACTACTTTACGGCCGCATTTACTTCACGGCCGCATTTACTTCACGGCCGCATTTACTTTACGGTCGCTAAATAACAAATTTATTTAACTTTAATTGGTAAATATATTTAGAAGTAATTACCTACAACTTAGTTAGCCTAAATTATATAAATAAAATTATTTATGATACTAAGAAACTATTTTGACATAACATTATATATTTTTGTGATAGCCACCAAAAAAATGTTGTGTGCACCTCGGCTTAAAAGTGTTTTTAACCTCACCTGAATTGCTGGCCTCGGCCTACGCCTCGGCTGCAAACTTCAGATTCGGCCAAAAAAGATCACTTTTACAGCCTTGATACACAAATAACTATTTGTAGACAATTTCGATAAATGTTGAAAGGTCTAAAAATGGAATTTTTTTTCAAAAATTTATAACTTCGCGCCAAATTATCGCAGGTACTCAATTTTTTCCACAAAAGAAAAATGAACTTTATCGACTTAGTAATGGATTGAGTTCACGATTTTTTTGCACCTGGTACAAATTGTCAAAGCTTGACATTCTTTGACGTCAGTGTTACGGGTTGCCCTTACTCTTGCACCGTGGAAACGCTTGCGTCGCTGATCCGCAACCCCTGTTACGCGACTGCATCTTCACGCCCGATCATCTAGGCGAAGTCAGAGGTCACTTGACCTCGGCGGCAGTACAGTGAACCTTGACTGCTCAAGGATAAGTAACAACTTGTAATTTTTCGACTGAAATACTCACTCAGTCTTTAACGGTAAAATTGCGTAGTCGGAGAATCTTTGCTGGCGATATTTTTGGTTGAAATTCTGTCAGTCAAAGACTCCACTGGAAATCAGTTTCCTCGGGAAAGTCCTGGATTTGAGTGCGCTGCCGTTATTTTCAAACTACTTAGCCGCCCATCATCACAGGTGAATAACTTATTCCTTGAACCTCGGTTCGTTCTCTGCTGGCCTCGTCGCAGTGGGCTGATCTATATTTTGTTGCAGGCTTTTATTTTATCTTTTACCGTTTATACCTGTATGGTATAATTCGAAGTTCATTTACTGAATCACTACCGTTGTGGTGTTGGTTTGTGGTTGTTCTCGGCGTGGTGGACTTGGTTAACGTCCCCGCCGACATCACATCTTCGAGAGACGCTTATTTGGGCTTACGAGCGACGAGCAAGGTCGAGATCTGCTCCAGAAGGGCCGACGTCACCTAGGTGATATCAGGGTGATATCCACGCGGTCGAGTTACATTCCGCCATCTTGGATTCTGACGGTCGTCCCGACGCGTCGGCTTCCTATCCGTCCACATCCGCCTACGCCACCGACATCTGGCCTACAGATAAGCTTTGTTTCACTATTTATTTATACCTATATATTTTGTATTTTGGGCTACTTATGTTATTTGTTTGGTTACGTACCGAATTTGTTATATTTTGGCTATTGTGCACGTCCGGCACGCACGTAGTACGTACGAGCGTTTTGTTCACCAACGTCACCGTGGCCTTAGGGCGTAGATACCCCGTGAGAGCACAGGACTGTGGACTCAGTCATTTTATGCCGCGCGCGCATCGCTTCGATGGTACCACCGACGCTCCCTGCGTATTAGCGCTATTAGTTTATTGAGGGAATCACACCCGTCCTCGCTACTCGACGCGTACTACCCCCTTAGCGTCCCTAGAGTCATTTCTGTCATTGTTGACCTCGTGCGAGTTACGGTCAATCCGTGACAGCCACCAGCAGCGTGAGTGCAGCACACTCTACTGCTAGCCTAGTTTTGCACTGCAATTAGGTTATGTAATTATTACGTATATTGTTTTATTCATTTGCAATACTTACACTTTAATTATCTCATATTATTTAATACTTCTATTGTACATTTATTTAATTATTAATATATCTCGTAGTTCAGATTATTTGTATTTATGTAACTTTTCTCACGTCACCTTGCTACCCCCTTCCCGTAGACGCGTTGGTCAGTCAATTGGAGGCGTTACGGGCCAACTGGCGCACAACATTTCACAGACCCTAGGTAGCGACGATCCCGAGCTAGCCACGCCACCAACGTTCGTATAAAGTTCACCAGGTCGTAGCATCAGATTAACTTGCATGACCTTAAAGAGGAAGCTTCAAACTTGTCATAACTTGAAGATTCATCCATTTTCGACGAAATTCAACCGAGTTATGGCGGTCTTAAAATTCGGATTTTTTGGTGCATTTTTTCTTTTGTCGAGTGTATATTTACTCTTTTTTTCCGTTAAAAATAAATTATTTCTATAGAAGATTTCAATTGAGAAATAAACATTTCATTTTCTCAACATTTATATCATTTTCTTACAGCAACGCAAAATGTATTTCCCAGCAGCGTAATAGTAATTTACGTCTAGAGGGCCGAAACACAAAGATTACACCTGCGGACGAAGTTTGAGTAGACCTTGAACGCTTTTTTACTTGCCCAATTTTTTCTACTTTACCTAAATTGAACGGCCACCAAGAATTAAGAGGTAATATGTTTTTCACAGGTTGATTTGAATTTACTCTTGAGAATATGAACATCTCTATGAGAGGTTTAAACAGCCACAGCATTCCAGCACCCAGTGTCATTGCACTTTGCAACAAGCAACACAGATGAACATAATGCGAGTATTGCAGAATTATCTCTTGTTCTTCAGGAGGACTCTCTGTATTCTCCCGCCAAAAATTATCTTTAATTATGTTCATTAAAGAAGAAAATTCATTACGGTGTCTCTAAAAATGTATTTAAATCATAGTTAGTAACATATTTTTCAACAATGCAGTGGTTAGTATATTAACAATTTCATGTAAAATATATATAGAAACAAAATATCAAGGAAGGTTTTTATAATTACCTTCGCGTCGAAAAGCTTAGGGTTGAAAAAAACATTTAAAAAAAAATTGTAAACAAAATAAAAACATGAGTTATGAAGGATTTCGGTATCTTTTATTCACAATAGACGTTAATGGATAGTTCATAGCATAGTCAAGTGCGCATTAAGTGTGGTTTTATTTAATATTATGTTATTAATATTCTTTATCTACGACTAATATGAAAAGTTTATATTTATGCTTTCAATTGTCAACGTAAAGTTGATTGTTACTGAGGACCAATCAAAAAAATATTTTATTGCGCGTCTCCTATGACAACGCGCAATAAAGTACTTTTGGATTACATAAAATAAAATATTATTATAACAAATAATTTTAGTCGTAGATAAGATTATGTGTGTATTACGAGCGTAAAGTGTATTTGTTCCACTTGCACTATTGCAGCTCTCGCCTTCGGCTCGCGCTGCATTTACCGTGCGCGAGTAACAAAGAGTCACTTTACGCTCTTAATACACAAATAACTATTATGCCTTTGTCACGTGAGGCAAGTTTTCACTAAAAAGTTTCTTGAAAGTAAAACAATTACTAGGAGGTGTCATAAGAAAAAATGTCAATGTCAATATCGTTCATACCGGAAATGAAATTATTTTTATTAAATATACAGGATGTAATCCAACCTGTGTAACAAAATGTAAGGGTGTATAGTATTGGACGCACTGATCATGAATCAAAAAGAATTTTGAAATTCGCAAATTAAAAAATGGGTCCAAGCAAATAGACCGGGAGCTCATGACAGGTGATGGTCTCCGATTTCATACAGCACGCCTTTTGGTGTCTTGCACGTTTTCCGGTCATATGGAAAATTGCATTTCCACTTACATAAATTTTTTTCGAAATTTTCCACCCTTTGGACTAACGAGGACTGCATGCAAATTTCGTTATAGGTATTTTATGACACAAATATTAATTCTTAAATCATATTTTTTTATTACAAGATTACGTGACCGTTTGAGCCCTTTGGGATCCTGCGAATCGCATGCCTATAATTTTTAAGACTTTAAATGTGTTTATTTTTTATTATTATTAAATCAGATAGAAACACAAAAATTTTGTGCAAGTAGAAAAATACAATTTTCCATATGACCAGTAAGCGTGCAAGGGTTTAATACCCGCTTTTCTTTGTTGTCTAAGGGTCAATATTCTGTCCTCCAAAAAGCATGCTGTATGAAATCGGAGACCATCACCTGTCATTAGCTCCCGGTCTAAAAGATGAAATATTCTGTAAGTACCTACAAATTTTCCCTTTTTGTAAAATTATTATTACATTAATGTAATTAATTACGCTAATAAATACTGCATAACTATTGTTTCACTGTTTTGTATTTAAATGTGACAATCAGTGGTGCCCAAAATGATATTTTTTTGCAAACTACTGTTAATTTAACAAATTTCAACAAAATTCTTTTTCATTCGTGAGCACAATACAGCCTTAAATTTTGTTACACAGATTGGATTACATCATCCTGTATTTAGGATCAATAGCTTTAATACATTTTATTAAAAGAAATCATTAGTTTCTTCCTATCACCGGTATTGGCAATTTTTTATGACAGCTCCTAGCACTTGGTTTGTCTTCAAGAAACTTTTTAGTAAAAAGTTTCCTCGTGTGAATATAGAATTATGCATATCAATAAAAAAAATCTCAAAGATTTTTAGAGACATTTTTAAACGCTAAGTACCAGCGAATGATTTAAATTAATAAATTTAATTAAAAGTAGAAACAACACAGGTTAAAACATTAGATCGTGTTTGAAATATGTTTTAAACATTTTGTTTAAAACATAACAACATTACGAGAACCTCGCGTTGTAAAATATAACCTACTCCACTTATAATGTAGGGGAGATGTGCCTAAAATGACATACTAAGGTAAAATGATGTACTGACCATTTCTCGAAGAATCATCAAACGAGTACGTATTTAGTATAAAATGAAACCACAGAGCACAAGCAATACAAAAATGTAAAAAAATTGTATGGGAAAGTTTTCGAAATTTTCCGGAAATTTTGGTGCGGAAAATTTCCCCATTTCAAATTATGGGGAATTTTTCAACTCTATAAAATAGGAATTGGCTTGTATAGAGTGGGCCCTTCAATTTGTATAAAGCCTAACAGAATTATTATAATGATTAGAGTGACTATAATTTTTTTTGATGAAATCAATATAAAACTTGTTTTGTTTTATATAGTATTATTAAATTACCCTGTCTATATAAAGGAAAATAATAAAAAAATATAGTAATACTTTTAATTTTTTTAGTATCTACTATTAATGCAGAGAAAACAAGAACTAGAATAATTCGGTATAAGAACCATTATTGTACATTTTGATGATGAATTGAAAATTGATTAAGGGGTCCAAGGAAATAAGTAGGTACTTACATTCAGTAGAGTATGTTAGAAAACAGTACAAAATTTCTTTCAAATTGTTTATCAGTACAAGGGCCTGAAAATCAGTACTAAAGGTCCACTTTACAATAAACAATTTAAAAAACCGCCAGACAAATGAATAAAAATCAAGTTTACGTTTTAATTGACAGCCAGGACTACCAGCACTTTAGGTCCGCCGCTATTTTTATAAATAAAATAAATAAATCTAAAATAAGACAGTTTACATACCTAACCTAGTTTTATTTATTGTTTGGAAAACTTACAGTAAAATTAAGAAGCTTCAGTGTAGCCAATCCTGCAACCAGTAGAGGTATGATATGCAATACCATTTCTTCCATATGATCTGGAAATGCCTGTGCCATACTATAAATTGACAGAATAGTATTACGAAAATTAAATCCTACAGCGAGATACATGTGAATCACATTATATTTCCCGGATGGCTTTTGTAAGCCACCGATGGGATACAACATTAAATTCATGATTCTAGTATTTTTTATGAGATTTTGTTCATAGAGCGACATTGTTGAGATATGGAATGTATTAGATTTTGCTCGGAGCGTATTTATATAATCTTATATAACATTTCGACCATTACTAGAACGACTGTAAAGCATGTAACAAGTTGGTGTGGTAGGTAACGGTAACCATTTTAAATTTTTTATAATTAATGTCATACAAACAAATGTTTAAATTTTGAATAGATTTGTTAAATTTATATCCTTTATTTAAGATTTATATTATGCTTTATTGCACTCATAGGGAGTTTGATGTCCGTGTACGTGTAAACCAATATTTGTTTCAGTGTTGCCACAAGACGAGACTTGACATTGGTCTTGAGTTAGTCTCGACAACTTGGGTCTCGTCTTGGTCTTGAGTCTCGACAAGACTCTTGGTAATAGGCCCCACATTAATTATCAAATTTATGTATTTTTGAATCCATAAAAATATAAGAGTATCAGTGACACTGCGCAAAGCGCGATTGAAATTTTTTATTAAAGTAAAAGAGATATTAATTTTAAATAATTTAAAATGTCACTTAATTAACAAGATTGTTTAATTTTGTGGACCAAACAAAAAAAAGTAACTATTAATTCCATACAACACACTACTAATTTTATTAAAATTAACAGATAATAATTTTACATTTTTCCTGTTTCGGCATAGAGAAACTGTGCCTTACCAGATTAACATTCATTCTTTTGATTTTCGTTTTTTATTCTGGAAGTTAATACCTTCACTGACTTTTATTAATATCGCAGGACACAAAACACAAACGCTAGGACATGTAATTCGTTCGAAGCGAAAGACACAATCGAATGAACCTATGTTCGTAACATCGTAACACTTTCAAAGGGCTCTATATTTAATGGTTCAGTAACTGTTCCTAGTAGGATTAGAACATTGTAGATATATTTCTTTCAAACTATAATCTCTATGTTTTTCATAAGCAGATTAACACTTTTGAGGATCGAACATTGTAAAAAATCATCTTTATGTTAAAACTAGGTAGAAAATTAGAAGGAACATTAAAACTATAGTACAAAAATTAGCATCTTCTTTAATAAAAGTAAAATTATTCGGAATGGCAGAAAAGGGAAATAGTAAATCAAAGTGTGAATTATTGGTAAGAAGTTCATGTATTACTACAAATACGTTTTGTTAAAATATATTGCATAGTTATTATCATACATAACTAATTGATTTAAGTTTATTTTAGATTAAAATATTTATATTAGTTTTATTTTTGTACTGCCTTAAATTGTGGACGCATTTTTCAGTTGAAAGAAGTTGATCTCTGCCCCCATATAAGCTACGCGTACGCCTATGTATATTTATTAAATAATAATTTTTTCATTTTAGTGTTTTCCATGTAATTAGTTCCGTATGGGTATATCGAAATGGGCATGGCTAAAATATATTAAAACAAATAAATAATTACACAGATCGGAGAAATACGTAGTTTTTAGTTTCAAAACAGTAATAAAAGGATTAAGATATTAACAGTTTATATTTACTAAACTTGATTTATTACAATTTAAAAAATTACAAAGAGAAACCAATGGGACAAACATCAAACTACAAATTAGATAAACATTATAGAAAATCAGTTGTGTTCAGAATAATATAGCATCGACATTTCAATTATGTACTTATATGGTTGGTAGGTTATAACGTTATTAAAATAAAGCAATTTAGCTATTAAATAAATATCTATTCCGGATAAGGAAATTACAATAATTACATATTAAGCATGAATAACCAATAAAATATACATTATTTAATAAGTGATCTTCAATCATAAGTAAAACAAAACAAATCGTTAAGCTGCGTTCACAGTTCGAAATTTGGCGTAATTCGTATCACTGAAATTTTAAGAAATTAATTTGACTTCACAGTTCGAAATTTGTTTGTTGTCTGTTTGTCTTGTCAGTGTCAGCACAGAGTGTCAGTCTGTTTTTGTTGATGAAAACGTGATAAAGAAAAATAAAAACAAAAGAAAATTTTGTAGATATAATTGCCAAATTTCCATGTTTGTACGATAAAATAAATAGGTATATATTTTCTCAATTAACAGAACAAATCCTAAATTTACTAGGGAAATTTTGTGCTTGAATACTTTTCTCTGAATTAAAATTCGAGTGCACTAAATTTCAGTATGATGAACAGTACACATTGCCATAAAACAAGCTTCAAAACATAAAACCGAATTTCACCAAATTTCGAACTAGTGATGCAGACGAGATGAGAATTTCTCGAATCTCGTCTCGTCTCGAAATTTCTCGTAAAAATTTAAACATGTGTTAACCAATCTTGGCGCTTACTTATAAATTTATCTCTGGCTCTAATTACTCCACACTAAGTTCCAACAAAATTTTAGAAATTCCACACCACAACACTACTGGCTTTGAAAAAGGTTATTATTATACAAGTATAATATGTTATAGGTAATGCCGAGGTAATGCATTACCAGCTCATTATAAAAATTTGAATGTAAACAAAATGCTACCTTTGATTAAACAAATACTTATACAGAAAGAATATTATAATTTTAATGATTATTTAATTGTTTGCGCAAATGATAACTTCTGTCTTAACTTTTCTTAATGTTTGTAATTCTAATTCTAATTAATTAAGTATGTTACCTATATTTTAATAATTATAATATGATGTTTTCAAAATTATTAATGCTTTGTAATCATTTTATTTTATTAATACTATCATTATTGTTTTATGTAATTATCGTCATTACCTTTCATACGTTGTTTTGTACAACTTCTTTTATTGGCAATATATTATTATTATTATAAAGTCAATTGGAATCCGCATAAAGCGGGAGGAAAAGTACTTTTCCTCTCTAGGTAAGGTGCTGACTGGTCAGGAATACCTCACTTTCGTCCCTGTTACTATAGTAATAGGGACGGAAGGTAGCGTTTTCGGTGCAGGTATTGAAAAAATAATTTTAAGGGCGTATGCACTAAAAGTGACATTTCATAGATTATCAGCTGTCAAAAAATAGCATTTTAAATGCCAATATCGATAATTCGATATACCTATCGAATTTTCAATATGTCGAATATATCGATAATTTTTTCAATATCGATATTTTCCATATTTTTTTCTATATCGCCCACCCCTAATTCAAATCTTGTCCTGCTCTGTCAGTCGTTAGAATTGCAAAACATGAGTACACACAATAATAGCTGATTACCTAGCGAAAAAAAAAGAGATTATGATGTTGAGCACATTTAAAATCAAACATTAGTTTCTATTACCTTATTCAGAAGTAATTGAAATAGGCAGTCACGGAGTGTGCAGAAGTTAGCAAACCCTCTCAAATAAATTAAATGCTGTGATGCTAAGCATCGTAATCACAATACGTAACATTAACATTGGAATTATAGTCATAATTGTAACCAACACTTTCGAAAGCACCGTCAGGAGCAGTAATTGGATCTGACTTACTGGCTTTGAATTGTACCAATATCACGAGATAAGTAGTAATTCCAGCAAATATCTAAAAACACAAATATCAGATAATGGGCTCTTCCACCATATTTTTTAAATTTTTTAAATGAAGCTTCATTCTAAAATATGACGATCTGTTAAAATGCGGCTTGAAACTGTTCTGTATTAAGAGAGATATGAATTTTTAAAGTTTAAAATTTCGCTTGTGACGTCATGGTAACGTCCCAAGTACTACTAGTAGTCCAAAATAATTTTAAATTTAAAACAGTATATAATTCCATGATATAAGTAACTTTTTAGAGTAATAAATACCATAAAATACATAAAACTATATTTTATTTTTAGTTTTATTAAGATAATTTTCGTACCATAAGCCATAGCTTAAAAAGTTTGAGATGAAAACGGATTCAAACGTAGTTGACAGTTCAAAGTTAATAAACATCTGATCCAAATGCTTGCGCATGGTTCTGGCGCAGTATCTGTATTTCATTGGTTTGTCTATTTTTGTATAACCAATAAGAATAGATCGCACTTGGGACGTAATGTGACGTCACAAAATATTTAAAGCGCTTGTATCTTGTATCTCATGATTAAATAACTTTATAAACAAAATTTTTTATTTACAGTTATTATTTGATATTGATATGTTTTTCAAGTTTTTAACACAGCTTTATTAAATCTTTACTATGGTGGAAGAGCCCATTGCACATATGTATTTATAGTTTGTGTTACCAGTTGCACCTACCCTTGCACCTGTTAAAACTTGGAGATGGGCTACTTTTAAGAAGATTAACACATAGGATTCTTACCGCACAATCTTTTATAGCTCAGTTTATAATTTGATTTCGGAAAAATTACATTTGCCATTTTTTTGTTATCCAAATATATTTTTGTAATTCTACCTTGTACGTTGTACACTATGTTTTGTACAAATTTCGACATAAACTAACAGACATGAATACACGACAAAAATGCATAATTTGTTTCTATTTAAGGGGGAAACCGGTGACCAAAATGTTCGAATTACGTTGTTGAAAAATCTTAACAAGAATTAAAAGTTTATATTTTTGCACTCCGCCATTAAATTCCATTTGATTTTATCGTTTAAATGCGCCTTACTTTATTAGTTATTAGATTTTACAAAATTCCTTTTTGTCGTCGCACACTTCAAGTAACAAAATTCATGATTTTTTAAAATAGTAGAGTAAACCTGGCACTATTAAGCTCCTGTGTTATTTAAAAAAATAATTTAATTCAATTATTGAGTTCTCTACTGGATGTTGAATAAAAAGAGGATTTGTTTGAATATTTTTTGACAGATGGTTTAACCAATCATATTGCGTAATGATGACGTCAAATGACGTATTGCAACCAATAGAATTGAAAATGTAAAATGATATATCTGACAACATAATTTTGTAGATTAGATTTTATTTTGTTACGTTAGTAACAAAAAATTAATTAATTTGTCACATGAAACGTTAAAAATGTTTAGCAAAATGAGTCGTTTTGGTAGTATTTATAACAAGAAAAATATTCTTCCTAAATACCATTCGAGATAATAATTTTTTGAGAGAATTTTTGTCTATTCCACTGCAACTTATTGCAATTTCACTCCACAAAACATCATCTGACAATTCCCCTCAACTTCGTTTCGGGAAATTGATAGATGATGTTTTGTGTCGTGAAATTGTTAGAAATAAGTTGCCGTGGAAACGACAAAACAATTCTCAAAAATTTATCATCTCTTATGGTATACCCCTGAGAAGCAGTCATTTATTTAAAAATCCAATAAAACATCGACGTTTCGACTGTAATTCAGTCTTCTTCAGGTAATGTAATTATTTCATTGTTTGTGTTTAATAGGAAAGCGAATCCAGTGCAGTACTACAAAAAATGTTTTAGGTAAACAACCCTTAATTTTTCGAATTTAAAAAATTCTTTTAGATTCGTAATCAGTATATCAAACAACATATACCATTAACGTTACTTAAGTTATGAAACATCCTGTAGTACCACCTGATACAGCACAGCCCAGACACTTAGCGCCTTTACACATTCTGACCGCTAGAAGAGATCATGTTGGCTACTCTAATTATTCTTTAACCGTGGGAAGAATCCGTAAGTACTAAATAAATTAGATAAATTATTTTTTATGCGATTATGTCAAAAAGTGACGTTTTTTGGTTAAGATATTCGGACGAAAAGCTAACCTTTTAGGTAGAGTATTAATATTTGTGCCGTTGCTAGGTGACCCACTTTTCGTCTTAGGCCGAGAAGTACTTTTCGTACGCAAACGCGTTTTTTTAAGCAAACTGACACAGTCGAATAATTTTTTGTTTCATTTGTCTGTTTCGCAGATAACTACAATTAGCAAACTAAACAAAAATTTAGAATTATATTTCGAGCCTCGTTCTCGTAATTACAACTATGTAGTACGCTTTGTCGGTACGATTATGTCACAATGTTTAGTAAAAACAAAAACGTAATGTGTTACGTCCCCCTAGATTCCTCTGTCTCCGATCTCCGTGATAATATTTAATCATTACGCTTTCTTGTGCGGGTGTGGTTACATCGGCTCCGATTAATTAATTGTTATAAAGTTAGTGTACAGTGTTCTGCAATTATTTAAGAAGATTGGAAAAAGAAGAGATAGGATAGAGACTCGCGGTTGAGGAATAATGGAAACTCGAAAGGAAAATAGCGCAGTCGTCGGCAAATTCAAATTCTTCTTCTTCAGAGCAAATTTTAGAAATTTAGAAGGTAATTTATTACCGGTGGTGGTCATGATTTTCAAACTTGTTTTTTCAAAATGTTTATCAGCGGTTTTTGCATATGTTTTTGTTTTTATAATATTGGATCGGTATATTTCTTAGAGGGGCAAGAACCCTTATAAGTATTTCGAAGTCTTAGTTTACAGTGTTTTAATTGATTTCTTAATTAGCAGTACGAGTTCACACAAGATCACATTGATCACTGTACAAAATACTACTTATAGTAGATTATTGCCTTTATTACAAGTCCGAAAGTTTTTTAAACAATTATAACTATAACTTAAATTGAGGGTGATGCGGTTTTTGCATATGTTTTTTGTTTTTATAAGTGGATCGGTATATTTCCTAGAGGGGCAAGACCCCTTATAAGTACTTCGAAGTCTTAGTTTACAGTGTTTTATTTGACTTCTTAATTAGCAGTACGAGTTCACACAAGAGGTGAAACATCTGCAATTACATAACTTAATTCGGACTTTAGCAACCGAAATTCACGCAGGCAGTGAAGCAGTTACATAAATAGATCTTATTGATTTAAATTTTATAAACATGCATATTACTTATCCTAAAAGTAAATAATTTCAAACTTCTTAAAAGAAGAAAAATATACAATTAGTCATTCGAGTAGTAAATTACTAGCCTTATCAGACTAATTAGCATCGGAGATTATCGTATCTCCGAAATAATTACCCATTAACAAATTCGAAATCGAATCACTCTTCATGCATCAAACACGCAAGAGTTCCTAGTTGAAAGAACTGCGGATTTACTGGGGAAGTATTCAATCTCAAAAATCGAGAAATGGTAAATCTGCATCCATATGTTGAAAAACAATAGAATAACTGGATCAGTACAGATGTCGGAAAGGAGACTAAAAAATATAGCTTAACAAAATACGCGTCTAGCGAAGTTTCCTCCTTTACCGTACCAAAACTGAACCCCGAAATAAAAGCTTTTTTGCCAGATTAGTCTAAAAGAGACAATCTTTTTCTTGACTCGCAGATCCAGTTAGGGACTGCAATAACTGTAATTGGAAAAACTCTATCCAATATTTTGTCAGAGGAGGAGTGGGTTAAGTATTATAACCTGAAACACTCACCACCTCAGGGCTACACAGGTGCAGATGGGCGCTCGAGGTGCTACAGCATAGGCCCAAAAATCGAGTTGTAGTCTCGCAGACTCACAACCGAGCTGCAGCGATACAAACAAGGTTCAGGACTTCAGCGAAAACTTAACGCAGGTCACCTGTAAACATGCAGTCTTAACGACGACAACACAGCAATATTAATTCCAGAGGTAAGTGCTGGTCGTCTTAAAGTTTCTAACAAATATGGAAATCGTTTACAAAGGATACCTATGTAGTTGAGCTGCATTAAGGGTTACGAATTGCTTTTCTATAGTCAGCCAAGGCAAAAATTGTGCCAAAGGTAACTAAAAATAACTCAACACATTTACATATTGCTATACAGAATTCAATAAATTATTTTCACCAACTGTTGAAAATGGAGAACACCAGAAATGCGACTAAATTACTTAGTCCCTGTTCATTTAGATGCCCACTGGGATCTAAAGGATGTATATAATTTTTAAATTGTCCAGTAGATAAAAGTAGCAGCAAATATTGAGTTTTTCTTACAATAACAAACTGTATCAGTTCACTGGTTTGCCGTTGGACTTGTACAAGTCCTTTTCATTTTACAAAAATTATGAGGATAGTAGTACAGAGCTTAAGATAGCAAGGAGTTCTACAACTTTTATTTAGATGATTTTTTGTATTTCGTCAATCCATTTGAACATTGTTTATCTAATTTGCGAAAGATTGATCGCTTTCAATACCATGGGTTGTACTAAATATTTGAAAAAAGTAGTTCAACACCTAGTACTAAATATTATATTTAGAGTTATTATAAACTCTAGTAATTACTTGTTGGAATTACCAGAACATAAGAAAATTATGTTAATTAACAAAATAAAATCTTTGTTGGGAAAGAAATTAATTTCAATCAGTTCTTTCGTACAGCTGGCTTTACACAAAAGCAGTTGGAGACAGATAAAAACATAGCTCTGTCTAAAAGTAACGGCGATTTGGATAAAATTATGTTTTTACCCGATAAATTAAACACAAATTTAAATGGTCGATAAATAATTTAAGTTCTAAAAATCGTATAAGACATTTCAAATTCGATTTGAATTTAATAATTTTTCCTGATACTTCGAAGCATGGTTCGGGTATATTTTGTGCAGGTCAAACTGCACAGGGTCTTTGGAATCGTGCTTAAAGAAAAGAACATATTATGACCTATTTGTATTTACTGGCAATTTTATAGACCTTCGCTGATTTGCAAGAGAAAGTAAATTGCGAAAGCTGGTTGAGAATAGACAATACAACAGCGATCTCATA
This sequence comes from Agonum fuliginosum, assembly GCA_947534325.1. NCBI lineage: Eukaryota > Metazoa > Arthropoda > Insecta > Coleoptera > Carabidae > Agonum > Agonum fuliginosum. The sequence goes on along the minus strand of OX384047.1, from coordinate 13,193,145 downwards.
TGTTAATAAAATGAGTGGAGCACAACTTAACAAATTACATAATTTTGCAAAATTGTGCGAACAGAAAAATATTTGGCTTTACGCCTCGTATATACCATCCAAAAGAAAATAAATGTGAAAAGTTCTGTTCATGGCATAGAGATCCTTATTGTTTAATTGTTGATGCACTCACTATATCATAGAAAAATATAATTATGCGTTTCCACCGTTTGCTATGATTTTAAAAGTCTTACATAAAATTATAGAAGATTAAGCAGAGGGAATTTTAGTATATTGAACATAAGTTCACCCACTTGCAACCAATCTATCCTTATTAGCAGGAAGATTGCGTGGGAAGCGTTCGAAACCAAAACTCTAAATTATTCGCCAGCCACGGTTGATATTTTTATATCATTTTTATCGGGCGCAACGCTAAAACAATATCAGGGGGTTTTTATAAACTAAAATTATTTTTTTCTGTGATAGTCACGGATATGAGTTGTTTATGACGACAGAAAATAACTTATAGTCCAGTAAATGAAGGGTCCAACCTTGACAAAATCGCTCACCAATGTAATTTCTATATTAATTTGTCGGGATTGACAGGTAATTTAAAATAAGAAAAAGTTCTGTAAAAAATGTTCTTGTATGGGGGAGAAAGAGCCCCAAAGGTTCCAAAGATCGTTTTTCCGCCAATATCTGCTAAAATATAGCATTTAGAGAATTTTTTGTTTAGAGAAAAATGAAGATCAGTTAATTATTTACAAAAAATGGTCCTTATGAATTTTCTCTAAAATTTAACCGTTTTCCGAGATAAACGGGCCCAAGCGCACCCTGGATTTTGAGCTCCTGCGCTGCATGCCGGAGAGCACGCTCCATGCATCTACACCAGGAGCGGACGGACAAAAGTCCAATAAATTGGGTAAAAATGTATATTTTTACTTCCTTGTACGAAGTAAGGAAGTATTGTAATCGCGAAAAATTTCGGTTCTCAGATTTTGACGGAAATATCCGTTTTGACCTTTTCTGAATCCATTATGACTAGTTTCGACGTGACGTCTGTACGTACGTACGTACGTACGTACGTACGTACGGACGGACGGACGTATGTGTGTCGCATAACTCAAATACGGTTAGACGTAGAAAGTTGAAATTTTGTATTTAGGACTGTTATAGCATCTAGTTGTGCACCTCCTATTTTTGGTTTCAGTCTACAAACCGGAAGTAGTACTTTTTAAAAATATTTCGATAAATATTTAATTTTAGACAATTTTTTTTTATTTTAAATGAAAGATTATGTGATTATTACCTACAATCGGTATTTTATAAATATTTTTGTATCTGCTATCATTTAAAAATAATTAAAGTATATATTTATAATTTATAGTATTTCGGTATCTTGTAGTCCATGATCGATTAACATTTGTTACTACGTAAAATTTAAATGATTATGACATGACAGTGACAATAGTAAAATATGCTTTATATCTTCTTCTGCAGTTTAAATAAAATGACTAAAATATATTTGTGAGTATACTAGTATAATAAGTTAAAAGAATTTTTAATATTATTTTACATTTTAGTTATTAAGAAAAGTATGAACACACAAGGCGTACAAGGAAGTCATGTGGTGTCCACGTCAGATTTTTTATTATTCAAGGTTTCGGTGAAAGGGGAAATCTACAGCTATCATACTTGAGTCACATTTTGATTTTTTGATATTTTAGATAATTTAGTATTTCAATTTATACAAGGTGCGGTTTACGGCAATCCCACTTCAGCACGGTCGGCAATTTCCTATATTCTGGGGGCCTTTTAACAAATAGCACTTTTATAAAGAGATTTTTAAGGGAATATGCAGATTGAAACCATTATTTCCAAAGATTCAGTAAAATATGGAATACTAATATTGTAGGTTTTAGACAAATTAGCAACTGAAAGTCATTGAGATAAATTATATTAAAAAATCTAACAAAAAGATTAAGTACCTTAGTTGCACTAGTTTTAGTGCATAGAGTTCAAATTTTAGCAGAAATTGAGATAAATAATATTCATCAAACACAGACCGGCATTGAAATTGAGATAAATTCTTTCATTGAAACCTCAGGACCAAGCCGAAATCAATTTTTTCTAGATTTTCTTAGAAAAACCTAATTTACGTGTGGCTAGTACTAAACCTTTATTTAGAGAAAACCAAATTAGTGCAGCATACCAATAAATGGTTTTATTTCCTGGAATAAATCACATACAGCTGTATGTGCACAAACTTTTTCTAGATGAATTAAAACAGTTTAAGATAGATGTGGAATTAATATAAAGCAGGTTTCAGCGCATAGTACAAGACATGCGTCAACATTAGCAGGGTGTAAGAGGAATTAGTTTGGATGTAAGTAATAAGAAACACAGCTGGCTGCTCGAGGAATTTCCAGATATTGCAAAGTGTTATAATAGATAAGTGTCTAATTATAATAAGGAAAATTTCGGGGTTACAACCCTAAATGGATAACTATAACAATGCTGATTTGTTATTAAGTATGTGGTTGGTTTTAGGGAAAAATATAGCAACAAAATTTCAGCTTTTTCATAAATCTAAACATCTACATAGTTGTAATTACGAGAACGAGGCTCGAAATATAATTGAAGATTAAACGAACTTACCTGTAACTGAAGTTCAATCGAAATTATATGAGAGCCTCGTTCGAAGTAATTACAACCTCCCACCCATTTCCCAACCCCATAGGAAAATAGCAGAAATTTTCTTTCAGCTCTAAACGAAATGATTAAATATTATCACGGAGATCGGAGACAGAGGAATCTAGGGGGACGTAACACATTAAGTTTTTGTTTTTACTAAACATTGTGACATAATCGTACCGGCAAAGCGTACTATATAGTTGTAATTACTTCGAACGAGGCTCTCATATAATTTCGATTGAACTTCACTTACAAGTAAGTTCGTTTAATCTTCATAATTTATAATAAAATATTAATATTCTAGTTATTTTAAGTTCTCACTTACAATCGAATAAAAAATAGTGTATGATACACGGACGAAAAAGCTCTCGTACTCCTAAGGTTGCCTCGTTCGGCAATTTTGCATAGTCGTACGAGAACTTGCATTTTTCGTCCTTGTAACATAAATAACTATATTTTTATGAGTTCTGAATTTTTTTTCTTTTTACTAAAGAAACACGGATATCCAAATAACGCCGCGGATAATTTTAACGACAACAACTAATGTTAATTATTTTTTATATTTCATATTTTTTATATTACTTACAGCATACACTGTAGTATTGTCTACCGCGAACATTTCATACACAGAGAAACGAACTCTTTGATGTTCTAGACGGAGTAAATGAGTCGAACTCTGAAAAAAAGAAATTCAAGCTTTCATTTACGATAAAAACTTATAGGATATCTGTAAAATATGTAGACATTGCTTAACCACAATTTTCAGGTTTCCAAGTAGCAGTGCTAGAGGTTTCGAGCCAGCGGTAGGTTGTGAGTGGAAAGGTGTCATATAAACCGTAACATAGAAATACTATAGCTCATGTTAACAGAACACAGAAGAAGTCACCACTTATATACATCCATTATAAACCAGCCTTCAGAACAATAAGGAAACCCCAGAAGAGTGATATCCCTGGTTAAAATGCCAGATAAAATGGTAGTTAATACAGATAAAGTTTTAATGAGAATTTATCGTGACTTATGTGCACACGCCGAATTTTATCCGCCATGCACAAAGTTGTAATAAAAACTGTATGAGAATTTATGGGATTCTATGAGCCGTAATATTTCTATTGTCATTTTATACGCAATGTGGTAATATATTCTATTGGGTTTTAATCTGGATCAATTCGGAACATATTTTATCTGCAATAATTGTAAATTTACGATAAAATTCTTAACGGATTTTATATGCTTCTATGAGAAATGTAATCTATTCGGTTCTATACGCAGAATGGCAATTAATTTTCTATAAGAATTAATACGCAAATACACAATTCGTTATTTTTATACGGTTTTATAGTAATTTCGCTATTAACTTTTAATTGGATTTTATCCGTTTCTATGTGACACACATTCTATTTGATTCTATGAGCAAAGTTGCATACTATTTTCTATGAGAATTTATACGCATTACACACTTTGTGATTTCTATACGGTTTTATAGTAATTTCGCTATTAACTTTTAATTGGATTTTATCCGTTTCTATGTGACACACATTCTATATGATCCTATGAGCAAAGTGGCATGCTATTTTCTATGAGAATTTATACGCATTACACACTTTGTGATTTCTATACGGTTTTATAGTAATTTCGCTATTAACTTTTAATTGGATTTTATCCGTTTCTATGTGACACACATTCTATTTGGTCCTATGAGCAAAGTGGGATACTAATTTTTATGAGAATTTATACGCATTACACACATTGTGATTTCTATACGGTTTTATAGTAATTTCGCTATTAACTTTTAATTGGATTTTATCCGTTTCTATGTGACACACATACTATTTGATTCTATGAGCAAAGTGCCATACTATTTTCTATGAGAATTTATACGCATTACACACTTTGTGATTTCTATACGGTTTTATAGTAATTTCGCTATTAACTTTTAATTGGATTTTATCCGTTTCTATGTGACACACATTCTATTTGGTCCTATGAGCAAAGTGGGAGACTAATTTTTATGAGAATTTATACGCATTACACACATTGTGATTTCTATACGGTTTTATAGTAATTTCGCTATTAACTTTTAATTGGATTTTATCCGTTTCTATGTGACACACATTCTATTTGATTCTATGAGCAAAGTGGCATACTATTTTCTATGAGAATTTATACGAATTACACACTTTGTTATTTCTATACGGTTTTATAGTAATTTCGCTATTAACTTTTAATTGGATTTTATCCGTTTCTATGTGACACATTCTATTTGATTCTATGAGCAAAGTGGCATACTATTTTCTATGTGAATTTATACGCATTACACACTTTGTGATTTCTATACGGTTTTATAGTAATTTCGCTATTAACTTTTAATTGGATTTTATCCGTTTCTATGTGACAAACATTCTATTTGATTCTATGAGCAAAGTGGCATACTATTTTCTTTGAGAATTTATACGCATTACACACTTTGTGATTTCTATACGGTTTTAAAGTAATTTCGCTATTAACTTTTAATTGGATTTTACCCGTTTCTATGTGACACACATTCTATTTGATTCTATGGGCAAAGTGGCATACTATTTTCTATGAGAATTTATACGCATTACACACTTTGTGATTCCTATACGGTTTTATAGTAATTTCGCTATTAACTTTTAATTGGATTTTATCCGTTTCTATGTGACACACATTCTATTTGATTCTATGAGCAAAGTGGCATACTATTTTCTATGAGAATTTATACGAATTACACACTTTGTGATTTCTATACGGTTTTATAGTAATTTCGCTATTAACTTTTAATTGGATTTTATCCGTTTCTATGTGACACACATTCTATTTGGTCCTATGAGCAAAGTGGGATACTAATTTTTATGAGAATTTATACGCATTACACACATTGTGATTTCTATACGGTTTTATAGTAATTTCGATTTAACTTTTAATTTGATTTTATCCGTTTCTATGTGACACACATTCTATTTGATTCTATGAGCAAAGTGGCATACTATTTTCTATGAGAATTTATACGAATTACACACTTTGTGATTTCTATACGGTTTTATAGTAATTTCGCTATTAACTTTTAATTGGATTTTATCCGTTTCTATGTGACACACATTCTATTTGATTCTATGAGCAAAGTGGCATACTATTTTCTATGTGAATTTATACGCATTACACACTTTGTGATTCCTATACGGTTTTATAGTAATTTCGCTATTAACTTTTAATTGGATTTTATCCGTTTCTATGTGACACACATTCTATTTGATCCTATGAGCAAAGTGGCATGCAATTTAGTAAATTAGTATCCCACTTTGCTCATAGGATCAAATAGAATGTGTATCACAAAGAAACGAATAAAATCCAATTAAAAGTTAACAGCGAAATTACTATAAAGCCGTATAGGAATCACTAAATGTATAATGCGTATAAATTCTCATAAAAATTAGTATCCCACTTTGCTCATAGGACCAAATAGAATGTGTGTCACATTCACATAGAAACGGATAAAATCCAATTAAAAGTTAATAGCAAAATTACTATAAAACCGTATAGAAATCACAAAGTGTGTAATGCGTATAAATTCTCATAGAAAATAGTATGCCACTTTGCTCATAGAATCAAATAGAATGTGTGTCACATAGAAACGGATAAAATCAAATTAAAAGTTAATAGCGAAATTACTATAAAACCGTATAGAAATCACAATGTGTGTAATGCGTATGAATTCTCATAAAAATTAGTATCCCACTTTGCTCATAGGACCAAATAGAATGTGTGTCACATAGAAACGGATAAAATCCAATTAAAAGTTAATAGCGAAATTACTATAAAACCGTATAGAAATCACAAAGTGTGTAGTGCGTATAAATTCTCATAGAAAATAGCATGCCACTTTGCTCATAGGATCATATAGAATGTGTGTCACATAGAAACGGATAAAATCCAATTAAAAGTTAATAGCGAAATTACTATAAATCCGTATAGAAATAACAAAGTGTGTAATGCGTATAAATTCTCATAGAAAATAGTATCCCACTTTGCTCATAGGATCAAATAGAATGTGTGTCACATAGAAACAGATAAAATCCAATTAAAAGTTAATAGCGAAATTACTATAAAACCGTATAGAAATAACAAAGTGTGTAATGCGTATAAATTCTCATAGAAAATAGTATCCCACTTTGCTCATAGGATCAAATAGAATGTGTGTCACATAGAAACAGATAAAATCCAATTAAAAGTTAATAGCGAAATTACTATAAAACTGTATAGAAATAACAAAGTGTGTAATGCGGATAAATTCTCATAGAAAATTGCATGCCACTTTGCTCATAGGATCAAATAGAATGTGTGTAACATAGAAACAGATAAAATCCAATTAAAAGTTAATAGCGAAATTACTATAAAATCGTATAGAAATCACAAGGTGTGTAATGCGTATAAATTATCATAGAAAATAGTATCCCACTTTGCTCATAGGATCAAATAGAATGTGTATCACATAGAAACGGATAAAATCCAATTAAAAGTTAATAGCGAAGTTACTATAAAACCGTATAGGAATCACTAAGTGTCTAATTTTCGAAGTGCTTACTTCTCCGCTATTTTTACCTGTGGCTTCTAACTTATACCTTCTACCGATATTCGTATAGAAACAGATACTGTAACCAGCAATGAATGGTAAAATACATATTAAGTACCATAGATTCCAATAAAATCCGTTCTACTTGTGTACCATTATATCCTATACAAACGGATAGACTTTCATTCTTATATGCGGAATGCGGATAAAAACCAATAAAATAAATTACTGGATTTCCAGCAGTTTATGGTAAAATGCGTGTTCCAATACACATTAAATACCATAGATTCCTATAAAATCCGTTAGACCTGTGTACCATTATATCTCATACGAACGGATAGACTTACATTCGTAAATGCTGATAAAAACCAATAAAATATATATCTGGATTTCCAGCAGTTTATGGTAAAAGAGGTGTTTCAATACACATATTGATTACCATAGAATCGTATAAAATCCGTTCGACCTGTGTACCATTATATCTCATACGAACGGATAGACTTACATTCGTAAATGCGGATAAAAACCAATAAAATATATATCTGGATTTCCAGCAGTTTATGGTAAAAGAGGTGTTTCAATACACATATTGATTATCATAGAATCGTATAAAATCCGTTCTACCTGTGTACCATTAAAACTCATAAGATCGAATAAACTTACATTCGTATATGCGGATAAAAACCAATAAAATATATATCTGGATTTCCAGCAGTTTATGGTAAAAGAGGTGTTTCAATACACATATTGACTACCATAGAATCGTATAAAATTTTTTATGTGTTTCTATGTGGCATTCTAACCAGGGATGCTTACAGTCCTGAATGATAAGAACACAGCAAAGTGGAATATCTCAAAGGAACGATAACAACAAATATCACAGGCACCAGATTGGAAACAACAGAGACGAAACTTTATTTTGATCTCATTTCCATAGATAATTGCAAGTTGAAATGTAGTAATAAACCTACTTACAAGCATAGCAACCTCTTCAATATACACTTTATTGAATCTGACATTGTTCATAAGGCTTATTGTTTTATTGCTCTAAAAGAAATAAATCATTATTCTCTCAAGGCGGTACACTTGTCACAGTTATAATGTTGCAATCTTAGATCATATAGCTAACGTGCTAGATGAAAGAAACTCTATATAATAACATGCAAACGTTGTCAACCAATACGATTGAGAAAGATAGAAATAGTTAACAATGTAATTAGACAAAAATAACCGTCCTTGGAACCAAATTCAAAGTGACGAAACTTTTAACCAATAATTGTCTGGAATATAAAAATGACATACGGCAAATCAAAATAAAAAAATATTAATTTAGCGACGATGATTGGTGCAGTGACTTCGGTTACAAAATATTTCTATCTATCTTAGTTCGAATAGTTGAAAGTATATTCAATCTAGTACGTAAGTTATATGATGAAAGGTTTCAATAGCACCAGAATTTTACGATTCTATCTATATTGCTCAAAATATAAATCTAACGTGAATAAGATCGTAATGATGAAGCATTTATACACTTATTTACATTAATTTATTATTTTGAGTTACTATCTTTAAAAATAATAATACTATTTGAAATAAAAGATTTGATCAGCTCTGCATGGATACCCGATAAATAATTGAAATTGTTAGAGATATACTTATTCAGATATCTAGAGCCCTGAGCTGCGCGAGAAGGCAGAGCTTGTCATGTACTGTCCGTTTTACAACAGTGGAGCTAGCGCATGGAGGTAGGAAGAATTAAGGAGGGAGTGTATTCCAAGGCCAGTGAAGCCAGTGACCCCCCACCACTTATGCGACAATAACTGTCATAGTCGACAAAAATGTTACTGAAATTCGTCTTTTATTAATTTTGAATATATTTTCCACACAATATATGATATAACGAACATTTATTGAAAGCGATGGATTCATAAATGAATTTGAAAACTGACATACATTTAAATTCTGACGGTAATATCCCCTCCTAAATGCGACAAACACCAGCCTGCGTCCTTTCCCACCTGGCATCATTCCCCTCGCCCTTATCACGGTCATATGCTCCCTCCATTAATTTCTACCTCCATGAGCTAGCGAGTATATGCTATTGGCTGCACTTCCAATAATTTTCAAAAAAAAAATTACTCAATTACAATCATTTACAAAATTCACAGCGTTACACGAAGCAAACACTACGAACGTCAACATAACATAATACTAAAGCTGATGTTCTGTAAAACAGACAGTAGCGTAGTTTTCTCTTGTTCATCATCTATGCCTCTCTTTCTAAGACGAGAATTCGTACTTCGCGCAGAGCTCTGGTTAACTGAATATATCTCTACACCAGTGAACAGTGAACTCCTTATTACGTAAGTACCTGGAAAGGACCAATGGACGAGCGCGTTAGAGTCGCTGAGGCAAGTTCGCAAGTTTGTAGTTAGAGTTTTCCCAAAATAGGAAAGGACACATGGCCGCTACTGCGCATGTACTATCCAACCTAAAATAATAACTGCAAAACATGATGTGCATGTCATACCCATATTTGGCAGAATTTAATTCTGGTTCTTTCTCTATTTCACAAACATACAAAATATAAACGTCAAGAACATAACCTTAACGTCACCCCTAGCGGCGGGAGTTCAAGCGTACATTGGAGCAGTAATATACTTAGCTATTTAAAACCTGTAAATTATTTACGAAATTGGATTTTTGTATTACTATTATAAGAATGATAGTATAAGCTTTATATAGAAGATATAACTTTTGATAATATCTCTAAAATTATGAAACTATGAACAAATTAACTATTTTTTTACAATTTTTATTAATTACTTAAAAACCAAAGCAACGATTGTCTATATATTTTCATATCTTATATAGATATATCTTGTCTGGTTTGCATAAAAAATATGAATTTATAAGACCGCTATACTTTCAAGTTAATAAGTAAAATATTTTAATTTTTGAAATCTTAATTTATATAAAAATTATATTTTACCTATTATCTTGAAAGTATAGCGGTCTTATGAATTCATATTTTTTATGCAAACAGACAAGATACGTCTATATAAGATATGAAAATATAAAGAAAATCGTTGTTTTGGTTTTTAAGTAATTAATAAAAATTGTAAAAAAATACTTAATTTGTTATATAGTTTCATAATTTTAGAGATATTATCAAAAGTTATATTTTCTATATAAAGCTAATACTATCATTCTTATAAAAGTAATACGAAAATCAAATTTCGTACAAAATTTACAAGTTTTAAATAGCTAAAGTATAACTGCTTCAATGTACGCTTGGAAGACATAATTCCACTCGAAAAATAAGTAGACTATTTTTCTGGAACAAATCCTGACTGCATGGTACAACATATAGTATTAATTTTTTTACTATTATATGCATAAGAAATGAAAATAGTCCGCTAACTCCAAATTATTCATTTTTCAATGATGGCAAAATGTTTAATTGCATTAAAAAATACACCAATTTTTGACAATAAATTAAGTACTATATAAAAAACCTAAATATTGATATATTACTGAGATAGCGGACTGTACACAACCTTTATTTAGAAGTATACAACATTTCAAGCTTGTTAGTTTGTATTTGCGGCTGTAATTTGTTCCAGAAAATGATCACTTTTGAATAAATTTTACCTATTTTACGGCGTAACTCATGATAGTGTCACAAAAGGGCTGGGTTTTAACTTGTGTTTATCTCTGACGTAAATTTTTGATCGTTTTGGTAGGAGGGGGGTGGGGTAAACTGAATTTGTCAAAATTAAAATTCGGGATTCATGTTAGGAATAATATCCTCTTATCGTTAAATTTCATAAAAATGTTCTAATGTTCTATACCCCTCCATTTTCGACTTGGACTCGCCAAAACGAAATTTGGTTTATGCGCAAGTTCTTTCTTAGTTTGTAAGAACTCTAAAGACGGAAGTATTTTGTCCATTTCTACATGAGTTAGACAGCGATAGGGATACTCCCCTAATACTATACGCCATAAGTCTGTTTCTCTCTCAACTTGTCTCACTGCTACTGTTTTGTAGTGCACTACGACTCCCTTCCAAGTACGTAGTATAGAGTTCATTGCTCTACACCCATTTCAGTTGAAAATTTAACCTTTTTAAGTTGAGATTTTACCTTTCCGTATATAGAAATGTCACGTAAAAACATTCATACTTTTTCAAGATTTCATAAACGGAAGTAATATTTTAGTATATTTACCTTTAAACGTATATTGTTAAAACGATGTACCATATGAAGCACAGTACCAGTATTATAAGCGATCCAAGTGAAATTCAAAGCATTGTTTAGAAGATTGTCATTATCAAATGACATTATTATGTTGTACAATGTCACGACAGTAGATATGAAATTTATTCCAAAATTAAATATTAGACTTAAATTAAATATATCATTGATTGTACAGCAATGCTCTTTTAATACGCCATGTATATGAACAGATAGTTGAAGGAAGTCAGCAAATTGCGTTCGTTGTTCAATTAATGATTTATCGTAAATCTGCTGCATAGTGGTAGATCTAGAAACACATAAATTATTATTATACCTTATGGAATAAAGTATAAAAGATATCCGAGTCGAGTTTGTAAATACTTTTCCCAATAGTAGGTATACAGGGTGTTCATTTTAAGTGGCGCACCATTGCTATCTCGAGAAGTATAAGAACTACGAAGTTGGTTAAATTAGAAAACAATTTTTATTTTATAGGACTGCTTTAATGAACGAAACAAGAATTTTTTTAGACCTGTGCTCGGACCTGTGGTTCTGAAACTACGGGGTACTACTTTCTTATTTCAAATGGAGACCTATTTTTTATTCGCTTATTCGATACAGTATTTTTTTCTGAATTCAACGAGATATTAGTTGCATACCTCTGCATAACAAAAACATAAAAAAACACTATTGAGAATTACGATAATTTAATATAAATTTGATTGTTACAAGAGTGCTATAGAAGAAAACAATTGAATATTTTGTTTCATATTAATTGTTAGTGAAAAAGATTGTAGTATAACCGTTTAACCGTTATACTACACTGATCAGACTAAATAAGGTCGAAACACGTGTCTATGCAGTCAGTCAGCCTACTGAGTAGGTACTCAGTAGTTCGACTCCTGATTAAAATCAAAGAATCTTTTTCATTAACATTAACGAATAATATGAAACAAAATATTCAATTGTTTTCTTCCATAGTACTCTTGTAACAATCAGATTTTAATTAAATTATCATAATTTTCAATAGCGTTTTTCTCATGTTTTGTTATGGAAGGAAATGAAAAGAATATCTCGTTGAATTCAGAAAAAAATACTGAATCGAATAAACGAATAAAAAAATCTGACGTGGACACCACATGACTTCCTTGTACGCCTATTAAACTGTTCATACTTTTCTTAATAACTAAAATGTAGAATTATATTATTCAAATATATTAATATATAAGTACTACTACTACTGCTACTAAACTCACAAATATATTTTAGTCATTTTATTTAAACTGCAGAAGAAGAGATAAACGATATTTTACTATTGTCACTGCCACTGTCACTGTCATGTCATAATCATTTAAATTTTACGTAGTAACAAATGTTAATCGATACCGAAATACTAAATTATAAATATATACTTTAATTATTCTTAAATGATAACAGATACAAAAATATTTATAAAATACCGATTGTAGGTAATAATCACATAATCTTTCATTTAAAATAAAAAAAATTGTCTTAAATTAAATATTTCTCTAAATATTTGAAAAAAGTACTACTTCCGGTTTGTAGATTGAAACAAAAAATAGGAGGTGCACAACTAGATGCTATAACAGTCCTAAATACAAAATTTCAACTTTCTACGTCTAACCGTATTTGAGTTATGCGACATACATACGTACGTACGTACGTCCGTCCGTCCGTATGTACGTACATACAGACGTCACGACGAAACTAGTCATAATGGATTCAGAAAAGGTCAAAACGGATATTTCCGTCAAAATCTGAGAACCGAAATTTTTCGCGATTACAATACTTCCTTATTACTCCGTACAAGGAAGTAAAATAGATCCCAATTTGAAATAAGAAAGTTGCACTCCGTAGTTTGAGAACCACTGGTCTAAAAAAATTCATTAAAGTAGTCCTATAAAATAGAAATTGTTTGCTAATTTAACCAACTTCGTAGCTCTTATACTTTTTCAGATAGAAATGGTGCGCCCCTTAAAATGAACATTCTGTATAATGGTATAATTTCATAACGAAGATCGAAAATGAGAAATATCGTGCGACCGAGTGAAGCACCACACGAGCAATACGATATTTTAGACGACCACAAATAACACATTTTTCACTTTTCAATACACACAACTTGAAATGACATTTCTATTGTCATTTCAGACAATTAATAAATAAAGTAAAAGCTGCCTGGCTATGTTGATATGGTCTCATAACTACGATATGAGCATATCGCGCTAGCACGATAGTCGTATCATGTTAGTTCATGATATTTTCAACTTTCTTAAGTAGAGGCTATCTATTATTATCTATAGTGGTCGCCTAAAAATGTATATTTCAAAAGCTTACAGGTACTTACTCTACAAAATTACAAATTATACTTACAAAATGCATTTCTGTAGTGTATTTTGCAGCTTTTTATTCAAAAGAATAAAAGAATATTCCACATCATATAAAAGTAAATACATAAAACATCTAAGACTGTTAATAAATAATATTGATAGAACACACAATATAATTATATCTATATGTAAACTGTGCGTTAAACAAAAAATTAAAATAAATACTAGTATACCAATACATAATAATGCAACTAAACATTTTTTTGTATATCTATAAATTTTGATATAATTTTTTGAGGCATTTAATTTATTTAATAAGTTATCTATGTTTTCAATTTCTTAAAAACATGTTGTTAGTTTAGTTCGATGTAAATGGAAAAGTAAAAATGTAACAATAACATTAACAAACATGCTAATATTTTGAAGTAAGAAAGCAATGTTCTCAGTTCTCAAGTTTTCATTAAATATAAAAAAAATTGAGTATTGCATGTAACATAAACCCAGAAATAAAACTTGAGCTCCAATAATAATGGCATCATGTTTAACAAATGTAAATGTTGTATCCTCTTGTGTTCTTTGAATTGTGTAAGGTAAAATAATAAAAAATTTACAAAATATGTAAACAGGTTTAATAGCTTCAAAGAAATTGTGAACTTGTTTCATTTTGTAATGAGTTCAATATACTAATATACGAAATTCAGAATACGAGTACCTGGGTATCTAGGTAACATTAAATAAATGAAATTAAGCTAATGAGCTATGAATTAAAGATGAATTTTATACACACTATTTGGAATTAAATTATTGATCTATATAGTTCATTTATAATATAAACGCGGTCGTAAAAAGTTTTTATTTTATAAAGTTCAATTGAAACATTGTAATACGAGTACAAATTGATTAAGAGATGGAAAAAATTTATTTAAGTGTTATTTAATTTTTTTTCTACGACCACTACTGTAATAGTAGTTTACATTACAGGTGCGGTAGGGTCAATTTTGTAAAATTGAACCTACCGCACATATAATGTAAATTACTATTACATATTACTATTATAATTGAAAAACAATGAAATGTCAATATAATTAAAAACGTGCATTTGAGTCAGCAAATGTCACATTTAAAATGAAACATTTTCACTTATTTCAGATTCTATTAAATAATTTACTAGGTAAACGAGCGTTTTTAAAGGTTTTCTTTTTTATTACAAAGCAATTTTTTGTTGAATAACTTCTAAATACTAAAAAACGGTGTAATAAACTTATGACATGTCTGTAAAATCTGAACTACCATAGACGTCAACGATGTGTGATTGTTATGTTTACACGTCACGAGGCCAAAATGAGCATTATTGTACAATCCATGTAATATGTAAGCTTGTCCTAGCCGTGCGTAAAGTAGTTCGATCGCACGATTAGAGAAGTTATGTTTTATTTTGATGTAAAGCAACTCTGATAATACATTTTGCACATTACCAAGTTAACAATAATCATCTACTGATAAAATCCCGTGAAAAATATAAAATTGTGTACCAAAAAATTATGGATAATAATTATAAATAGACAATGGCAATTACATTTTTAAATCCTTTATATTAACTTCATCGTCTTGTCTGTCTGTCTGTCTACGTACGTACGTACGGCAAAAAAACAAAAGTCAAAAATGACCCACTTCCCGGGAACCTATCGAGCAGAAATTTTGCAAATAAACTTTTGTCACCTAACAATGCACTTTGGCAAAATTTCAGATTATCCGCCATCAAAACCAAATGGCGGCTAGCTATCTCAAAATGTACTTCACCGATTGCGGTCAAATTTGGTACAGTAGGTAATAACCAGGGATCTAACTTATGATATAGATATATTAAAATGTCAGTCCGCCATCTTGAAACAAAATGGCGGACAGATATCTCAAAATGTAACTATTGCGTTCAAATTTGGTACAGTAATAGCTAAGAATCTGTCTTAAAACATATGTATATTAAAATGTTAGTTCGCCATCTTGAAACAAAATGGCAGCTAGCTATCTCAAAATGTACTACACCGATCAGGTTCAAAAACAAAAATTTAAATAAATATCGATCGAGTCTCATGTATAAAGGATTTATCGTGAAAAACTTTGTTTTTACAGGTTCGTTTTTTTTAAATTTTCAGTTGGCAGTATTGGTCGATAAATATGTCTGTACAAGAACAAATTTTAAAACTAGATTCTAGCCGAATTAAGTATCTTAAAAAAGTTCTTTTTTCTGGTCGAAAAAAGTATAATGTAATTTAAGTTTTACACACATACTG
The DNA here is from genome assembly GCA_947534325.1 of Agonum fuliginosum. Lineage (NCBI taxonomy): Eukaryota > Metazoa > Arthropoda > Insecta > Coleoptera > Carabidae > Agonum > Agonum fuliginosum. The sequence continues at coordinate 13,177,001 of OX384047.1, read as the reverse complement.
CATGCGTGTTAATCTACGCGTAAAATTACACGTAATTTAGGTTGTTGAATAAAAACAATATCAATGTCAGAATAAAATTAGTTTTATAAAAAAAAGAATTCAAAATCATTTTAAACATATAGATACAATTATTATAACTAGACACTGTCAAATTCAGACTCATGTAATCATTAACAAAATATTCAATTTCATTCTCGAAACTATTTTATATAAAAAGAATGTCGACCTTCCTAAAAACCAAATTCATAGCTGTGAAAACATGTCGTTATATTTCCATTTTGCTGTTAATCTATTGTACCTATATAATTTTTTTAATACATAATTGCTAATTTTTACTATGAAACCATGTAAAAATACACTATGAGGAAGTTCGCATAGTTAATTTTAAAATGATAAATGTAAGTATAAATACAGAACTGAATCCAGCAAGGATCAGTTTCAACAATCAGTTCGTAGTAACAACTGAAAATTAAAACAAAATATAAAAATGAATAAGTTCGTGATTGTTGCAGTTGCTTTCGCAGTGGTCGCAGTTAGCGTAAGTATTTGATACTCATATATTTGTAATAATTAAATGTAAAGCAAATTATAATATACAGGTTATCCTATGAAACTGTTTAAGCATGGGGATCTCGAGAACAATAAGAGATAAGAAGTTGGTTAAATTAGTCAAAAGTTGTCCCTTTTGGAGGCCAATTTAGAAATGTTTTCCCACAAAAGTTCATAGGTGACTAGATATACGCTTAAATGTAAATTTTGTCAATTTCGTTTTTCACCTATATATTTTGTTTGTTTGTAACGAGGAATTCACAGCAGTCCTCAAAATGTTTTTATTTACTACAGATTTTCATATGGAGCTCATAGTTAGCTATGACCCATTGTAATAGAGATTTTTTTTCTCTTTTCAACGATATAAAACTCAAGTGCATTGAAATTAAAAAGAAGGCCGAAGTTACATAATACATTTTTTTAACTGTTTTTATTATGGGAGATCGCGAATATTGATTTTTCTAAAAAGTATCAAATTCAAAATCTTTTTTATGGCGGGATTACGATGAACTTAACGTGACGGGACGGAACGCAACGTGACGTGACGTGACGTAACTTAAAAGTTCAAACACACTATTTTATATGTGTCTAATTACGATCGCCTTAAAGCCGGGGCCAGACATGCGGCATTCGGCGAATCCCGAATGTTCGTGATTTGCCGAACGGTATTCGCCTTTGTGTTCACACATGCGGCATTCAACGAATAACGAGCAAAAATATAAGAAACTGCCGAACGTTCGTTCAGACGACAAAATGGCTTTATTTCTTTCCTTTATTCATACAAAATAGAGGACTTAACGAGATTATAAACCTTTTGTAGTATGAAACAATCAAATTAACAACAACAACAAAGATAATCGATTGAGGCCGTGTGGGAGTCTAAATAATTGTTTATAGAAACAATTTGTATATAGTACAATAATAAAAATTGCTAACTACGAATAAGTTTAATAACTTAATAACTCGCTACTAAGCTGGAACTGGAGTGAGTGTTTCGACAATTCGCTGTTCGCCGAATCCTGAATGTGTGATCGGTTGTCCGAACTCTCTCTAGAAGAACATTCGCCCACTTTGATGTGTGTTAGTTTCACGAACTCCCCATACACACTGAGCGAAGTTCGGCGAACAGGTGCTCGGGATTCGCCGAATGCCGCATGTCTGACCCCGGCTTAAACGTAATGTATGAGAACTTAACGTGACGTGAAAGCTTGCCAATGTCTAGCTTTTGCGTCACGTTCCGTCACCGGCACCAATCACGTGATTCCCTCAACCAATCAACGCTCTCGGCTTAGATCTGCTAGAATTATTGTTGTTACTGTCACCTCGTGTTTAGAGCTGTCATTTTGTGTTTGTTTTCATATCATCAAAATGTCACTTATTGATGATAGCTAATTGAAGCTGTACGAGTACATCCTGAAATTTATAATAAGGGCCATGCAGCTTTCAAAAACGTTGGTTTAAAGGAAGCAGCATGGGAAATTGTGGCCGTAACAGTAAATGGTTTACGCTTTCGCATTTGAAGATACAAATATCCAGCCAACATAAAGAGCAATATTTGACAATGCATCCCAGGATTCATTTTCTTATCACTGATGAATGACATAAAGAGAGATACACGTTCACGTTACGGCGATCGCAATAGCACTTCTGTGCATTCGCGGAAATTGCACGTTAAGTTGCCTTCACGTCATGTTGCCTTCCGTCCCGTCACGTTAAGTTCATCGTAATCCCGCCATTAGTTTCCGAGATATAAGTGTTCAAAATTTAAGTCCAAAATCGAAAAATTGGTTATTCACTTACCATTTGTTTGGATGATAATTATTTTTTTTTTTAAATTAGCGGATTATTCTAATTCGAGGAATCCAATGTGTTATAATAATAATTATAATTATTTTACCGATATTCGTAATCTTTCTTGAAAAACAATTAAAAATAATTATTATGTAATTTCTGCCTTTATTTTAATTTCAATGTACCTATACCTACCTACTTGTGTTTTATATCGTTGAAAAGAGAAAAAAAAACTCTATTTAGTCGGATTATAGCCCTATGAAAATTTGAATTTGTTTTGAATTTCTCGAAATCTGTAGAGATTCAAAAAAATTTAGAAACAATAGAAACAAAAAAGTTATAGATGAAAAACGAAATTGACAAAATTTACATTTTTGCGTATATCTAGTCACCTATGCATTTTTGTGGGAAAACAAAAACATGCCTCTAGAGAGGCAACTTTTATCTAACTTAACCATTTTCGTATCTCTTATGGTTCTCGAAATCCCCACGCTTAAACAGTTTCATAGAACAGCCTGTATATTTAGATAGTACATAACTCGAAAATTACAAATATCTTATCAAGTCTTATCAACGTGGATTTGGCAACCTAAAATACTGTGAGTCATCGGTATAAATAATAATTTACCGTGTGTGCGGTTACCAGCTGTGAATTTACTCATGGCCGTGTTAGTGGAGAGAATACCACAGGAAAGATTTTTGAGCAGTTAAACTGAAATGTCTTATACCTGACAAGATTCAAACCTGAGTTTTTAGAAGCAGAGTCTGTTAAATTATAAGACACAATATTATTATTTTATGATATTTTTTTCTAAGGCTCAAGGACCTGGTGGCCCAAACTTCATGAGATACATGGAAGAATGCAAAGCTGAGACAGGAGCTACCGATGGTATTATTTTAATTTTAATTATTAAAAATGTTCATTTATAATCTCACATGTGCATTAACTATTTTCGGAAATTTTGTGTGCTTTCCAACAACGTCTTAATCATCTCAAGAGGTAGGTACACGAGTTGGAATGCACAATAAAAATAATTCTGGAAATTAATTAATGCACAAATGCAGATTGAGTAAGAAAATCGTAATGACACTGACGGTCTATTTTTGAATTCTTTTTACAATTGAAACCTGAAATATTGAATAACTAAGTATTGCATGTGTATTATTTAGCTTGCTAATGGTATATTTACACTCAAAATTAAATTTGTGTAATTTTTAATTTAAATATCAAACTGATGTGACAATAAAAATTCCACTTATTAATAGACTGAAAAAGTCGTGACGCTTGCTTGGAAACTTCAATGGTTGTAGTGTTGCCTACACGACGGCGAAACGTGACGTCACACATTTGATATACGAGGCATATCCAGAAAGTAAGGTAAGTAAGTAAGTGCTCTGAAGGGTGCAGGGAATTTTTTTCAAAGGTTAGCACACCTGCGTGTAGGGGGCTTTGCAACGGTCAAACCGAGCCCTGGTTCAATACAATCCGTTGAGAAATGCCGGCATAGAAGGAGCTTTCGTCAACCTCCGCAGAGGCCGTTCGCTCCACCTCCTCGGTCATCAATTTCCTCACTTTGCGTCAAGAATCCGTGGCCGAAATCCATCGTCAACTTGTGCAAACCTATGAGCCTGAGGTAACGTCACGTCAGCACGTTTACAAGTGGGTTGGGTTGTTTAAAGAAGGTCCCACTAACACTCATGACGAAGAAACGAGTGAGGCCGCCGGCCGAGGTTCCTCACTTTGCGTCAAGAGTCCGCGGCCAACGGTCTCACTCATTTCTTCGTCATGAGTGTTAGTGGGACCTTCTTTAAACAACCCAACCCACTTGTAAACGTTCTGACATGACATTACCTCATGCTCATAGGTTTCCACAAGTTGACGATGAATTTCGGCCGCGGATTCTTGGCGCAAACTGAGAAAATTGATGACCGATGAGGTGGAGCGAACGGCCTCAGCGGAGGTTGACGAATGCTCCTCCTGTGAGGACATTTCTCAACGGATTGAATTGAACCAGGGCTCGGTTTGACCGTTACGAAGCCCCCTACACGCAGGTATGCCAACATTTGAAAAAAAATTCCCTGCACCCTTCAGAGCACTTGTCACCTTTTTTTCTGGATATGCCTCGTAGCAGGGTTGGCAAAAATCATGATTTTTTTAAATAAATCAAAAATCATTGATTTTTTGAATTAATCATGATTTTTTTGATTTTTTAAATTTTTTAAAATTATAGCACTAATAGTTAAAGTAATTATTATTTAACCATTTATATGAAAAATTCCTTTAAAAAATATGTAAGTAGTTAGGATTATTATTGCACATTTTAAGTTTTTACACGAATTTCTTAAACTATACGCTCGACTTATGATTTCATTGAATGGATTATGGATTTTGTTTTTTTGTTTAATATTATTTCATTTATTAAATAAATATTTAAAAAATCACTTTGATTTAAATTATGATTTAAATCAAGATTTAAATCAAATGATTTAAATCAGACCAACCCTGCCTCGTAGAATTTTATTATAAAGAGGACAGCAGACCTATCCGCCATCCGTAGCTTCAATAGTGACAAGTAAATTGATACAAATGATTAATTCTTTAAGACTTTGTTGATTAATTTATTAATCCAGATTGTTTTATAAGAAACTTACGGTACACAAGCTACCATTATAGGTTGGATTTTAGTTCTGCCACCTAGTTTGTTAACTATTTTTTTCTGGCTAAATATCTTACAAAAATGTTAAGCTAACATTCAACATTTAGAAAACTACCAAATTAATGAAGATAAGACAAATATATAACACTGTCAGACAAAGTTAAAAATATAAAATTATATAATAGTTTCATAAAATTTTATAGTTAATTATAATTGAAAATGCTAACTTAACAAATATAAATCAATTTCTAATTGGATGCGAAACAACCCGTCATATATATTAATACTATACCTTAAAAAGGCGATTGGATAAATCAGTTATTATGATGTGTCAAACAGCTGTGGGCTCCAATATGGCGGACGAGTCAGCTATCCGTTTATATAGGTTATATAGTGCTGTACGCATAGTGCATACTAGGTTTTAGAATTCAAGACATGATAATGTAAAACACGAAAATCTCCATGCAATTTTCATACTAAAATGTCTTTTTACTTCCTTGTACGGAGTAATAAGGAAGTATTGTAATCGCGAAAAAATTCGGTTTTCAGATTTTGATGGAAATATCCGTTTTGACCTTTTCTGAATCCATTATGACGTCTGTACGTACGTGCGTACGTACGGACGTATGTGTGTCGCATAAGTCAAATACGGTTAGATGTAGAAAGTTGAAATTTTGTATTTAGGACTGTTATAGCATCTAGTTGTGCACCTCCTATTTTTGGTTTCAATCTACAAACCGGAAGTAGTAAATTTAAAAAAAATTTGATAAATAATTAATTTTAGGCAATTTTTTTAATTTTAAATGAAAGATTATGTGATTATTATCTACAATCGGTATTTTATAAATTTTTCTGTATCTTCTATCATTTAAGAATAATTAAAGTATATACTTATAATTTAGTATTTCGGTATCTTGTAGTCCATGATCGATTAACATTTGTTACTACGTAAAATTTAAATGATTATGACATGACAGTAGCAGTGACAATAGTAAAATATCGTTTATATCTTCTTCTGCAGTTTAAATAAAATGACTAAAATTTATTTGTGAGTATACTAGTATAATAAGTTAAAAGAATTTTTTATATTATTCTACATTTTAGTTATTAAGAAAAGTATGAACAAACAAGGCGTACAAGGAAGTCATGTGGTGTCCACGTCAGATTTTTTTTAAATAGCTCCAGTCCTATATTTCCTAGACCTGCGCAGTAAACGCGCATTTTACATAGCTAACCATCTGTACATATCAACAACCAGAAGCGACTTCGAGTTCTTGCACCTATTTTTTAAAATTATTTTATTTTTTGTTACTTACATTATCCATTAACATCAAAAGTCGAAATTACGGTTTCAAAATTTGGTGTTGGTAACAAGGTAACATTGATTATCGGCTGATTAAGAAACTAGCACAAAACTTGGATGTGATTCTAGACAGAAAAAATTTCTAAAATCTAGTTCCAGTTTCTAGCCAAAAAAATCTGATGTGGTCAGCACAAGATCGCCCGCCATACCTATACTATATTATTAAGGTTGAAAAATTACTCGAAATATCAGTCATACAACATAATATTCTTGTTCTTACATTTTAAAATTAGCTATATTCTCGTATACGATTGTAGACAAAATATTGTGTACACCTCGTTGTATAGTGCTTGATTGTTGCCCTTGGCGAGTCGTCAATCTCGGCTTCGCCTCGACTGAACAAGTTTCTCGCCGCGTGCAACAAACAATACTCTATCCGTACTTGATACACAAATTACTATAGTCGTATTCTATGGATCCTAAAATGTGCTTATCTCTTAAAATCTCACACTCGAAAATTTTGACAATACCACAATACCTCCCTTATAGAATATGAGGCGGGAGTATAATGTAAAACAGACTTAACAGTTAGCTACTGTATTATTGTAATCAAATCTTCCATTGGCTGGTTATTTGTGTCATGCGATTTTCTCAAATTTACTATTAAATAAATTAATAAATACAGTTTCCTTTAAATTGTGTGTACTGTCTTCTAGTATTATTAAATAGATACATAGTAGGTAATATTTGTTTTATTATTTAGTTGACCTTAGTGGCATGATGCAGCACCAGCCGCTTACTGACAAGGGCTACTGTGCCATGGGCTGCGTCCAACAGAAGACTGGTGTCGTAAGTTCATATTAAATACCTAATATTTAAATTAGAAGAACTACGTTTTTCTATTTACCGGAACTAAAAAATATGAGATTAACCAACCAAGTCTATAATAGATTTTTTATTATTATGTAAACAGTTTATTGGTCACATTTTTAATTTACGAGTACCTAAATCATACAAGATACAAATTAGTTAAAATATGAAAATTTAAACGTAGATGTGGGTCTCCCAGATAATATAAACTAGATGAGAAGCAACAAATACGCTGGTGGAAAAAAATGAAACACTTGAAATTCGCGAAATTTCGACCATTTTCCCATAACTTGGCGTATTTTCAATCGATTTAGATGAATCTTTGTTCCTACGATGATTTGGCACAAAGTTATGGGTGTTTGAAAAAAAAGTTTTCGACGAAATTGTTTTTTATCACGAATGAAATTTTCTTTAAAAATTTCGCAAAAACACGAAGTTTTTCTGATGATGAGGCAAAAAGACAAAATGCACTTTTTTTCAATCACTCATAACCAAATCATCGTAGGAACGTTGTTCTTTGAGTCCTGCGCAGGGAATTGAACAAATTTTAATGCCATTTTGGTGGATCGAGACAAAAAAAATTTAACTCCGTACAAATCGTCAAAGTTGGACATTTTTTTCACAGGGGCTGCGTTTAAGTTTGCATGCATGACTTTAAAGTAGACACTTCAAAGTTTTTCACCCGCAAAGATTCATCGAAATCGATTGAAAATACGCCGAGTTATGGCGGTTTGAAAATGGTCGAAATTTCACAAATTTCAAGTGTTTCATTTTTTTCTCAACAGCGCAGCGTAGTAAATGTGCCGAATACCGAATAACGAATAGTATACAGTACTGTCTACCGAATAACCGAATATTCGGCGAATATTCTGCACCAAATGAAAAACTATAACAAGGACTGACGAAGCTACTTTGAATGCAGAGAAACTTATTTCTTTGCTCCATAATTTGCCACTTTTAAATTTTAGTAACGAATAGTTCATTTTTATTTTTATCAAAATGTAGAAAAGTGTAGAAAGAGAATTATTCAAACAACTGAAAATTGTTATATTTGTAAATAACTTTTGCAATTCATTCTTTAAATAAAACACAATTTTTGATTTCAAGTTCTGATGTCTTTAAAACTAAAAAAAATTGTTTATTTATTTTATTATAGAATTTTGTTTCTTTTAGTTGGGAGCTGACAATAAAATCAACTTGGAGACAGCACAACAAGAAATGGCTGTATTGAAAGAACGTTTGCCCGAACAATACGAGAAAATAATTTCAGCTATGCAGGCTTGCAAACCTGAAGGTATTCTACTTATTAAAAATTATACTAATTAGCTTTTAAAAGCTTTAAAACCAGACATATTTGTCTTTCTTTTATTTGGGTAATTTTCGTGCATATACTGAACAATAAAAAATCGTTCAAAATAGGCAAAATAAAACAAACAAATATTTTGAAATTATTTGATTCCTATTCGATATTTTTTAATAAAAATGGTATCAACTATAAACGATTCTAGTGAGTCAAACCTGAGGCTAAAATAATATTATAATTGATGATTGTTTCCAGTTGAATCTAATTCTGCAAATACGGCTTCCATGTGTTCAGCTGCCAAGGCTTATGGAGAGTGCATGCGCAGCAGAATGTAATTTACAATAATTATAATCGGTTGTTGTTTTCTCCAATAATTTTATTAAGTGACTGAAACGAACTAGGTATGCGAAAGTAACATATAGATTGATGTAAGAGTGAATAAATAAAAAAATTAATAAATTTGAAGACGTTGTACCTATATATAAATCCTATCTTAAATATCCTTTTCTATTGATCGTTTACTAAATGTAATAAGCATCATTATGATAAAAAATCATACATGAATGACCCCTAAATGCATGATTTTTATTAATCAACTATTTTTTTAATGTATTCAAAACACGTGATATATCAGCTAACGCTAAGTTGTATAAAAATGCTAAACCGAATGAAACAATAGTAGATAATATTATAAGTGAATGATATACGATGTTTTATGTTAGTAGCAGTGTTTTATATGACATAGTTTAAATATATATTTGAAATATAAAATATACGAAAATGACGTTTAATGAAAAATTACTCAGACAATTCAACTCATGTGTCATCTGTCAAAAATGGACCAATCAATTTTGAGAATTTATAAATTTTCCACCAATTGAAACGAATTTTTTCGACAATTTATCACTAGTGCTCGCAGCGACATAATTTTTCGACAATTTTCACTAGTGATCCAATCGACAATTTTAAACAATTGAATATATCTTTATTAATCAAAATCCTATTGTTATAACTGTTGTAATGGAAGTGAAGCTATTTATATATCATTTTCATAAAGAAAGAATACATTTTTATTCGGTGAATTGTCCTCCGAATACCATTCGTGTTCCAAGTTATGTAGACAATTTTTGTGGCTGCATCACTCATGATTATTACGCTTAAGAAAATAGCACTCGTGCTACGCATTCGTGCAATTTTCAATCAAGCGTAATAACCATTCGTGATACAGCAACAAAAATTGTCGACATAACTTGGAACATTAGTGGTATTATATATTAATATTTTTTGACAGATGGTTTAACCAATCATATTGCGTAATGATGACGTCGAATGACGTAATGCAACCAATAGAATTGAAAATGTAAAATGATGTATCTGACAACATAATTTTGTAGATTAGGTTTTATTTTGTTACGTTAGTTACAAAAATAAATAAATTTGTCACATGAAACGTCAAAAATGTTTAGCAAAATGAGTCGTTTTGGTAGTATTTTTAAGAAGAAAAATATTCTTTCTAAATACCATTCGAGATAATAATTTTTTGAGAGAATTTTTGTCTATTCCACGGCAACTTATTGCAATTTCACTCCACAAAACAACATCTGACAATTCCCCTCAACTTCGTTTCGGGAAATTGATAGATGATGTTTTGTGTCGTAAAATTGTTAGAAATAAGTTGCCGTGGAAACGACAAAACAATTCTCAAAAAATTATCATCTCTTATGGTATGGCTCGCCGGCCAACGTGCTGTGACGTCAGTCAACGTGAGATCGATGGTTCGAGTCTCCGTCGGGCGACAATGTGTGATTTGTCGTAAAACTAAAAATGCCCAAGGTCTGGCATTCAATCACACTCGGGTGTTACAAGCTATCCACTTGTTCACCTTAAATGTAGTCCTGGTTGCACAAAGAATATCTCCGCTGCCGCTGTGGTTGAGACCACAGATCGCCGCACGGATTGAGATTCTGACTGCACCAAGATGAATGGGTAAATAGAGCAAGAGAATATGGAGAATATGGAGACTGATCCCCTCCGATAAAAGGATCTAGAAAGCTTCGTGAGAAGCGGCGCTACTCCCACGGGAGTATATATATATATATATATATATATATATATATATATATATATATATATATATATATATATATATATATATATATATATATATATATATATATATGAGCATTTCCATTACATTTCGACAACTTTTTTTGGGTCACAAATTTCCCAAACATGAAACTTTGAGGCTGTTTAGAACGAATTAATTGCGGATTTTTCCCGTAAAAATCAATTTTTTTCATCTATGTAGAAAAAAGTTATAAATTTTTGAAGATTTGAAATTTAGGTTATTTTTCTTAAAATAGAGCATTTTAAAAAAATTGCAATTACGTGCAACTAATAAATAACGCTTCCCATGTAATAAAAAAATCAAAAAACGCGCGAGGAAGACCCACTGAATTTTTAAGTTCGAGCTGAAAGCGTAATTATCGACATTACAGATTCTTGTAACATTGAATTAAACCATTAAACCGCAATAAGAAATTTTTCCGTGAGTTTTTACCTTCCGCTTACCTGTAAAGGAAGGTATTGGAATCATGCAAAAAATCGGGTAGTGAGTTTTTAGTGGATGAGCACGAATTAGGGTCCTTACAACTCATTTTTGATAGTTTCTCGATGATGTCTGTATGTATGTATGTATGTGTGTGTGTGTGTGTGTGTGTGTATGTGTGTGTGTGTGTGTGTGTGTGTGTGTGTGTGTGTGTGTGTGTGTGTGTGTGTGTGTGTGTGTGTGTGTGTGTGTGTGTGTGTGTGTGTGTGTGTATGTGTGTGGGTATGTATGTGGTCAAGGGGTGTTAGTCACATAACTCAAATACGAATTACCCAAAAATTTTGATATTTGGTATATTACAATTGTATACGAATATGAAGAGCTCATTAGATTTTGGTGCAAATATCTTCACCGGAAGTGATATTTTTGAAGATTGAAAAGATTAAGTGTCAAAAATTTCTATAAATTTGGATAAATATAGTATTTATTTGTAATAAGAATAAGAGGAAAAGTTATTTGCAATTTACGTTATAAAAAATTGTCTTTATCTGGTAGCATTAAAGAACTGCAGTAAAATTTTAAAAATAAATTTATTAAATAAAACGTTGAAATCTTGTAATCCATGTTCGGTTGATTTTTGTTTCTGCATAAAAAATATTGACAGATGAGACGGGTGACAAGTTGGCATACTAGCGCTATATAAGTCATAAGTCATAAGTAAGCTATTAAATGTAGTAACTGAACGGAGGATTGCTTCAACACAGAAGAGTTTTCGTGTGAATGAAGTCAGGTGATACTAATTTCTTTGTTTGAATATTTTAGATTTATATTTGTATATTTTAAATGGGTACCGGATTGTACATATACATTTCTGTTTAAAGTCTAGATATAGCGGAAGGTTGTGTGATGGTCACGTCAGATTTTTTTGATTTTTTTAGTACATGAGAAGCATTATTCATTAGTAAATACGCACGTCATTGCAATTTTTTTTAAATGCTCTATTTAAAAAAAGTTATACAGAGAGTTTTTTTTATAAGTAAACATAGGGCATGTCATTACCATAGTTACAGTGTTACAGGATGACAGCAATGCATTAGAGCGTTTTTTTATCAGTAAACATAGGGATAATGTACATATTATGAAAATAAATATGAAATATAAATTAAAGAAATGATAAATTATTTATTTATGTTTTCTACACTTAAGAACTAGGTAGATACATTAAACTAATGAGAATTTAAGAACTAGGTACACAATAATGTGTACAATGGTGACAGAATGAATGTTGAACAATTAAAAAATCGAATTAGTGGTGCTTCCCAAAATATTACTCCCCAGCAAATGCTATAAATTATTTTTATAATCGTTTAGGATATTGTTTAGAAGTTAACAGTTCCAATTTTGAGCATTTAATTCGATTTAAAAAATTCTCATTCGTTTAATGTAGGTATCTACCTAGTTCTTAAGTGTAGAAAATATGAATAAATAATTTCTCATTTCTTTAATTTATATTTCATATTTATTTTCATATGTAATTATCCCTATGTTTACTGATAAAAAAGACGCTCCAATACATTGCTGTCATTCTGTAACACTGTAACTATGGTAATGACATGACCTATGTTTACTAATAAAAAAAACTCCCGGTATATATATATATATATATATATACTATACTATGGTTATACTATGGTAATGACATGCCCTATGTTTACTAATAAAAAAAACTCCCGGATATATATATATATATATATACCGGGAGTTTTTTTTATTAGTAAACATAGGGCATGTCATTACCATAGTTACAGTGTTACAGAATGACAGCAATGTATTGGAGCGTCTTTTTACTTCCTTGTACGAAGTAAGGAAGTATTGTAATCGCGAAAAATTTCGGTTCTCAGATTTTGACGGAAATATCCGTTTTGACCTTTTCTGAATCCATTATGACTAGTTTCGACGTGACGTACGTACGTACGTACGTACGTACGTACGTACGTACGGACGGACGGACGTATGTGTGTCGCATAACTCAAATACGGTTAGACGTAGAAAGTTGAAATTTTGTATTTAGGACTGTTATAGCATCTAGTTGTGCACCTCCTATTTTTGGTTTCAGTCTACAAACCGGAAGTAGTACTTTTTAAAAATATTTCGATAAATATTTAATTTTAGACAATTTTTTTTATTTTAAATGAAAGATTATGTGATTATTACCTACAATCGGTATTTTATAAATATTTTTGTATCTGCTATCATTTAAAAATAATTAAAGTATATATTTATAATTTATAGTATTTCGGTATCTTGTAGTCCATGATCGATTAACATTTGTTACTACGTAAAATTTAAATGATTATGACATGACAGTGACAATAGTAAAATATGCTTTATATCTTCTTCTGCAGTTTAAATCAAATGACTAAAATATATTTGTGAGTATTAGTATAATAAGTTAAAAGAATTTTTAATATTATTTTACATTTTAGTTATTAAGAAAAGTATGAACACACAAGGCGTACAAGGAAGTCATGTGGTGTCCACGTCAGATTTTTTATCAGTAAACATAGGGATAATTATACATACTAAAATAAATATGAAATATAAATTAAAGAAATGATAAATTATTTATTTATATTTTCTACATTTAAGAACTATAATAGGTAGATATCTACATTAAACTATTGAGAATTTTTTTAAACGAATTTAATGCTCAAAATTGGAACCATTAACTTCTAAACAATATCCTAAACGATTATAAAAATAATTTATAGCATTTGCTGGGGAGTAATATTTTTAGAAACAGCACTAATTAGATTTTTTAATTGTTCAACATTCATTCTGTCACCATTGTACACATTATTTTTTAAGTGTCTACCTAGTTCTTAAATTCTCATAAGTTTAATGTATCTACCTAGTTCTTAAGTGTAGAAAACATAAATAAATAATTTATCATTTCTTTAATTTATATTTCATATTTATTTTCGTATGTTAATTATCCCTATGTTTACTGATAAAAAAAACGCTCTAATGCATTGCTGTCATTCTGTAACACTGTAACTATGGTAATGACATGCCCTATGTTTACTTATAAAAAAAACTCTCTGTATATATATATATATATATATATATATATATATATATATATATATATATATATATATATATATATATATATATATATATATATATTTATTTATTTATTTATTTATTTTAAGGTAATCGCGACTGCAATTATACAAATAAATAGTTAATGGTTATGATGGGGACATCTGATGCCGTCGACCTTTTCCCCTCCCAGCCCCCTGGGGGGCGGGAACGGGGGGCAACTTTAAAATTTTAAATGGAAACCCCTATTTTTTATTTTAGATTCGGATAAAGCGTTAAAAAGCAGGTGAATTTTATTGAGTTTTTTTTTAATTTTGATTTTTTTTTCGTTTTTTTTGGCAAATGCCAAATTTATTTATTTTTTTTTCAAATTAAATTGCAAAAATCATCACATAATAAATTGTTATAATTACTTGAAACTCACTCACAACATGACACGTTTGTTTCCTTTCTCGTATCCCACCCTAAAAACTACCACCTGAAACAAAAACTTTTCCACAAAGATAAAAATGCCTGAAAAAAGTGGTTACTCTTATTTTAACATGAAGGTTATCTTTACTAGCAAACCAAGTGAAAAAAAGCATTTTTATGTAACGCAGTAATCAAATCAAAAATTCAAATTTTGACTTTTGCAGTGCCATCTATCAACAAATTCAAAAAAAAACCCGAATAAAATACATCTACTTTTTAATGCTTTATCCGAATCTGCAATAAAAACTAGGGGTTTCCATTTAAGATTTTAAAGTTGCCCCCCGTTCTCGCCCCCAGGGGGTCTGGGGGGAAAATGGTCGACGGCATCAGATGTCCCCCTCATAACCATTAACTATTTATTTGGAACATTTTTGTTTCACCGCACTATTTCAAAGTTATCGCTAGTGGCGGATTAAAATGGGACACCCGGTATATATATACATATATATATATATATATATATATATATATATATATATATATATATATATATATATATATATATATATGGTATTACCCCTGAGAAGGTCATGCGGTTGGTGCAGTTATATTATTTAAAAAATCCGATGTGGCCATGACATGACCTTTCGCCATACTCTACTATTTTTATTTTTCTAATATAAGTATATTACGAGTATGCATGTAGCACTTACTCACAAATATACCATTGTAGAAGGGATTTCGGGAATTTTAGTTTTCATAATATTATTAATATTTATCATAACCATATAATCATATAAGTAAATAATAGACATTTCATATTTTCAATTTGTCAAAATGTCAAAAATTTATTTGACATTAACGCTCAAATATTTTATTTTTTGTTTTCATTGGTAGGCAGGTAAATCAAAATTGTAACAAATTTGTAGAATTTTAACTTCTTGTAATTGGAAAATGGCGCTAGATAGATACTACGTTTTGAATACATATTGTAGATATTATCATTTAGTATACGTTGTTATTTAAAAAAATTCCTATTAATCCATAAATTTTGAGGATATTCCAGAAAAACTCTTCTGATCTTCAAGAAACTATCACTTCCGGTTGCACGATCAACATCGAAATCTAATCAGATCTAATCTAGGATGTCAGAATATTATGTACAAAATTTCAAATTTTTGTTAAAAATAGTGCATTTTTATTGGTTATAATATAATGAGGGAAATAGTCAGAAAAAATACGATTAGAAGCCAGCACACGACCTCTCGCCTTATTCTGCTTATTGTACTAATCGAGGTACTAATCTAATAAATAGTTTTACTTATATTTTAATAGTTTCATGTTCATGCAATATGCAAACGATAATGTAAACCAAGATGCAAACAAAAGATGTCAACAAACTGTACTCACTGCCACTGTAATAATTAATAATAATCATTCAATTTTGTGTAGAAACAAATTTCATATCATGATCAATAAGATACTGGAATTTCAAAAGAAAATGGTACAGAAAATTCTTTAATTTTTTTTTCTGTTATAAGTATTTAATGAAACATTATCATAAATGCTTTATTTATCGACATAATTTAAGAAAAATCATATTGCTCTATATGAAAAAGTATTACTTCCGGTTTATGCATTGGTACCTAAATACGATTGGTCTATTGCAAATTCCTTAAGCCTTAAGCATAGTCTATTTTTTGTTGATTTTAGAAATTGTTTTACTTTTTAGCCCAAAATTTGTTATTCTTTAAATAAATCATTGAACCGAAACCGCAACTTGAATCGCTTTTTTGAAAACCGATGGTTCAGTCCAAGAATAAAAATGTAAACCGGAACAAAACCTAACCAAACATAGAACCGTTATTTTGTGCGGTTCGAGTCCCTCTGTTTTAAACGTAATTTTACTGGACATTTCAAATACAGGCACACGTGTAATTATCGGTGCTGTAACTTTTATCTAGATAAATCGAGAGATAAATCATCTAGATAATAAATTTTATCTATATTATCTTATCTAGATATTTTTTTTCTTATTTATCTATTATTATCCAGATAAAATTACAAATTATCTTTATCTATTTTTTAAATTATTACCCAGAAAACACAGTGTAAACACATATACGTAACTATTACGTAATATTTAGAGAACATCGTTGACGAACCTAAATATTGCATAAATGATGCATAAAATTGCCATATGGATGACACATTTTGAAACCATATCTCCATGACATAACACTATAGACATAAAACCAATATATTATATATATATATATATATATATATATATATATATATATATATATATATATATATATATATATATATATATATATATATATATCTGTGGCAGGTACGTAGCAGTTACGGATTAGTTATCGCATGACATATTTTACATACTCGCCACATGGCACTGCCATATGAATGTAACATTTTGTAACCATATCTCCATGACCTAACTTTACAGACATGAAACCAACATTTATATGGCAGGCACGTAATAGTTAATGGGATCAGAAGTCACATGGCATTAGAACTTATATCTTACATACTTGCCACATGGCACTGCCATCTGATTATAACCATATCTCCATGACATCACTTTACAGACATGAATAATAATTTGAAAAATGAGAGAAATTATAATAAATAATCTCATATTTACTGACAGTTCATAGTAAGATGGAAATGGAAACGAATCACCTGTTCAATGTATATTCAATCCAACATTCAATTAATACTTTCATCTCATTGGTCAACATACTAAGATTTCTTAAGGATAGGAACGAAGTAATTCAGGTTGCAGGGTTACGGGCGTCAATTTGTCATGTTGGAATTCAGTTTTAATTCTAAAACTCCATTTGCTATAAACAATTTTAAAGGCATGTAGAGTTTTAAATTAGATACTAAACACAGTGACGTCGCAAGTTCAACGAAAATCATTTATTTAGAAAAAATTTAATTGAAAAAAGATATTATTTCATTTTACTTTACGTCAACCGAAAACTATTTAATAATTATACTAAACAACACTTTTCATTAGTCATTTATTTAAATAATAAACTAAATTAGACCAATAAACTAATTTTGGTGCAATTGTAGATTTCTGTAATTTTACATTGATTCTAGTTCAGTAATAACTTGATAGGTGGCACTATAAACAGTAATGTGTGGCGCGATTTTTCAACAAACCATTCTTTGGTGCTACGGTGCTGAAATATACGAAAACTAAAAAAAGTAAAGTAAAACTCTGAATTATGTACATATTATCATATTTACATCTTGCATCAATTATAAATTGTGCATCTTTATATTTTAAACCTTTCGGTACATTGCGATTTATAATTTCTGGTAATATATACATTGTTCATAAAATCTTTTTAATTTGGGAAACATTTCTGTCTCCCATATATCTTCTTTCTCAATCTTCTCCACAAATAACGGTTTCTGCTGCCCAACATATACAACAAAATAACAGTACTCTCTGTTACAAATATGGAGCTGTCCTTGTATCTATAAAATTTATTCTTTTTATTCGCAAATATTCAAATACACAATATTACTTTACCTGAAAAAAATAGTTATGTTTGCGTTTCAACCTTAATTTATTATTTCTAAATTCCAAACATAAGGTCTTGTCATGTTTTACATATTCTTCTAGAGATTTATTTGACTTTGCCACATTAGTCCAGTACCGTAAAATGGGGTGAATAGCAACAACTCCGGTGTTAAAAGGCCATGGTATGGCCGTACCTTAAAAAAAATCATTATGTTTTTTGGCGATTAACATGGGTCTTGCCCTCCTTATTAACTTTCTAGGTGATATTTGATAAAAACTGATTTCATTTCATGTTTTTTTTAAAAAAAAACTTGGTGTTTCTCGTCACCCCATAGGGCGGGGTGAACAGAAACAAGTACTTAAAAGTCTTGTGTGTTTCTATTTATCGACGTAACCGGTAAATAGAAACAAGTTTTATTATAAAAAAAAGTATAAACAATAAGAAATAAGTGATTTGATCATATCCTTGTAACGAGAAGAGCAGCCGGAAATTGGTGGAGACTGCTTACGTACAACATTCTCATTCCTAAAATATGACTCTTCAGGTGTTACAGAAAACATCTTTTGTGATGTTTTCTTGTAGAAAATGCCCAAGTAACCATTACTTGTTGAATGAGAGACTTTTGTAACATACAGTCTGAAAAAGTTATTTTTCTTTCTATAAACTTTTACCACTGCAAACACGCGTTTCTATTAACCCCCCATTTCAAAAAATTATGTGTTGCAATATAAAAAAAAATATAACAATAAATGTATTCAAAATATGACATATTTAAATTTACGTATAATGTTACAGCACTTGATGGCACTATATAGATATATTTATAATGATCTACGGTTGGTTGGTTAATACTTATAACCAAAGTTTTTTACACGACGTTGACACACGAAATCATAACCTCAAATAGCAAAAGCGATTTGGAAACATACAATGTTACCAACACAACTATCTACCATTTCTCTGACAGCTAGCAGGGTAACCAACAAGATAAAACTGAAAAAACTAACATTTCCTAAGTATCTTAAATTTTTTAGTAGATTTTATACTTTTTCGAAGTTTTGTTTCTAAACACCCCATTGTTTCTATTCACCCCATTTGACGGTAACCTAGTACATCGTAAGTTGCATCAAGTGGTGGTAGTAGGTTTCTATTTTTTTTCTTGTATAGGATGTGACTGAGATGCAAAATCCAAGTTTCGACCTCGGCAACCCTCCGGAACACTTTAGAATATCTCAAAAACTGCTAAATTTTTGCACTTTTTTCGGTTTCTTACCATTTTGACTATGAAGGAGCACGATTTCGACAAAGACCATTATATGCATTTTTAAACTAGATTCAATTGTCTACAATTTGAGACAAGAATGGGCTCGGTAGACGTAATAGTTTCCGAGATACAGCTTTTCAAATTTGAAAATTTTATACTAGTTTCCGTGATAGTGATACACAAAAACGGCTGTAACTTTCCAACAGATAAAAGTATCGCCGTCCGGTTTCAAGCATTCGATTCCACAGATTTTTATATATTTACGGTATAATTTTTATAATTTTCCAGGCCCTAGTTTAGCCACAATCTTAAAATATATATTTTTTAAAATTTTATGTTCATAACATAATAATACCATAATTTCTGAACGAATAATGATAATGACTTCCGGTTTGCAGCACTGAATTCCTCGTACTTTTTTCTATAAGATACATTCTGCCAAAAAATTTAAATGGTCTTGCTTGAGCTGAAATTTAAAGTTTTTCCCCGAGAAAATATAGTAAAATTTTTGTTTATTCTTTTTTTTATTGTGTTTAATCAACTATAATATCCGAACGAATAATGATAGTGACTTCCGGTTTGCAGTATTAAATTCCTTGGACTTTTTTCTATAAGATACATTGTGTCAAAAACTTTCAGTGACCTTGGTTGAGCTGAAATTTAAATGTTTTCCCTGAGAGAATATAATAAAATTTTTGTTTAATTAACTATAATATCTGAACGAATAATAATATTGACTTCCGGTTTGCAGCACTGAATTCCTCGTACTTTTTACTTCCTTGTACGGAGTAATAAGGAAGTATTGTAATCGCGAAAAATTTCGGTTTTCAGATTTTGATGGAAATATCCGTTTTGACCTTTTCTGAAACCATTATGACTAGTTTCGTCGTGACGTCTGTACGTACGTGCGTACGTACGTACGGACGTATGTGTGTCGCATAACTCAAATACGGTTAGACGTAGAAAGTTGAAATTTTGTATTTAGGACTGTTATAGCATCTAGTTGTGCACCTCCTATTTTTGGTTTCAATCTATAAACCGGAAGTAGTACTTTTTAAAAATATTTTGATAAATAATTAATTTTAGACAATTTTTTTTATTTTAAATGAAAGATTATGTGATTATTATCTACAATCGGTATTTTATAAATTTTTCTGTATCTTCTATCATTTAAGAATAATTAAAGTATATACTTATAATTTAGTATTTCTGTATCTTGTAGTCCATGATCGATTAACATTTGTTACTACGTAAAATTTAAATGATTATGACATGACAGTGACAGTAGCAGTGACAATAGTAAAATATCGTTTATATCTTCTTCTGCAGTTTAAATAAAATGACTAAAATATATTTGTGAGTATACTAGTATAATAAGTTAAAAGAATTTTTTATATTATTCTACATTTTAGTTATTAAGAAAAGTATGAACAAACAAGGCGTACAAGGAAGTCATGTGGTGTCCACGTCAGATTTTTTTCTATAAGATACATTCTGTCAAAAATTTTCAATGGTCTTGCTTGAGCTGAAATTTAAAGTTTTTCCCCGAGAGAATATAGTAAAATTTTTGTTTATTCTTTTCATTATTGTGTTTAATCAACTATAATTTCTGAACGAATAATAATAGTGACTTCCGGTTTGCAGCACTGAATTCCTCGTACTTTTTTTTCTATAAGATACATTCTGTCAAAAACTTTCGGCTAAAGTGTAGAATAGGTGTTTAAAAGGAATTTCGTTTTTTTTTGTGTCAATCGGTTCATTCCTATTCTCTGTTCTAGAATAAAGCAAAATTTTGCCGCGGAAGCAAGGATTAGGTCCGATTTTGTTAGTTTTTAGGGTAAAATTTTTGACAACTGTCAACACTGGTTATGCTGAAAAATTAACAGATTAAACATGTGATTTAACGTTTTTATACATTTATGGGCTAAAGTGTAGAATAGGTGTTTAAAAGGAATTTCGTTTTTTTTGGTGTCAATCGGTTCATTCCTATTCTCTGTTCTAGAATAAAGCAAAATTTTGCCGCGGAAGCAAGGATTAGGGCCGATTTTGTTAGTTTTTAGGGTAAAATTTTTGACAACTGTCAACACTGGTTATGCTGAAAAATTAACTGATTAAACATGTGATTTAACGTTTTTATACATTTATGTAATAGAGATATCAATAAATAAATATATTTTTCACAGATATAAGGCTTTTATTACCTGTTTTTTTAAGTTTTCGAAATTATTTGACATAAATACAATATTACATTTTTGTTTTAGATTAATATAAATTTCAATAGTGTTTGCCATGTTAAAAACATGAATACAAAAAAAATGAGTTTGTTTATAACAACCATTATTTCATTGTTGTATACGATGTCTGCTGTAGTAGTGAGCAGTCAGTGTGAGTGCATTGTGAGGACTAGTACCAGTTGCAGGAGTGGAACTTGATTCCACGAACTAGACGGTGTCGTAAATGTGGGGGCAGTCTGACGTTGACCGAGGATTCTTCTCGTATAGACGGCTGGATTTGGAGATGTCAGAACAGGACCTCCCAACGGAAGCAAAAGGTAAAGACTTGTGTGTATGCGGTATCATTTAGAGCGGGTACTTTTTTTGAACGTTCTAAATTGCCCATATTTACAATTCTTAAATACCAAAACCGAGTTTGTGGGGCTCTATTACGGTTTTGTTAGCTTTGTTTTAGTGTAGTAAATACCAAAACCGAGTTTGTTGGGCTCTATTACGGTTTTGTTAGCTTTGTTAGTGCAGTAAAAACAAAAACAGAGTTTGTGGGGCTTTATTTTTAGCCATTTTGACACATTCAGGTTAACATACAAAAACGTTGTTTTATTCATTTTTTTGCAATTTTGACACATTGAGGTTAACCAAAAAAATTTCATTTTCTTCAAAAAAACATATTGAAAACACTTTTCCGCGGCCTAATTTTGCTTGTTTAGGTCATATTTAGGCATAATAAACGATCTCCTAAAAAAAAAAACGCATTTTCTCTTAAACACCTATTCTACATTCCAGCCCATTTATGTAATAGAGATATCAATAAATAAATATATTTTTCACAGATATAAGGCTTTTTATTATATTTGCTTTTCTTAGTTTTCGAAATTATTTGACATAAATACAATATTACATTTGTTTTAGATTAATATAAATTTCAATAGTGTTTGCCATGTTAAAAACATGAATACAAAAAAAATGAGTTTGTTTATAACAACCATTATTTCATTGTTGCTTATACAGTTTATTGACAGAAAAACGAAACTAGGAGGACCAGGTAAATTATTTGTAATATAATTTTATTGCTTTTTAATTAATGTATGATATTTCAGGACTAATAGTCGAGATTGACGAGTCCAAGTTTGGAAAGCGCAAATATCACAGGGGTCATCGAATTGATGGCCAGTGGGTATTTGGCGGTTATGAGCGAGGAACTGGCAGGGTTTTTATGGTTCCGGTTGAAAATCGGTACGTACATTGTTTTGTCATTATACTATGCAAATTATTGATTATTGTTTTTTAATTTTAGTGGGGCGGATACCCTCATTCCTCTGATAGAGCAATGGATTGAACCGGGAACCACGATAGTGTCGGATTATTGGAGGGCCTACGACTGTCTCGACAGACAAGGGTACATCCACCTAAAGGTTAATCATTCGATTACCTTTAAGGATCCTGACACCGGTGCTCACACCAACAGCATCGAGTCATCGTGGAGGGCTGCCAAGGCGATCACGACTCTTTCGGGACGGAAGAAGGCACATATACCTGGTAATTTAGCTAGATATATCTTCTTCAAGAAATGTTCCGAACTCACGCTAAACAGGACTGAAGAGTTCTTTCGTTTAGCGGGGGAGGTGTACAATGCTAATCGTCCTGTCCTGGAGGAGGAAGAACTAAACGACATAGATTAGCTTTGTTAGTGTAGTAAATACCAAAACCGAGTTTGTGGGGCTCTATTGCGGTTTTGTTAGCTTTGTTAGTGTAGTAAATACCAAAAACGAGTTTGTGGGGCTTTATTTTTAGCCATTTTGACACATTCAGGTTAACATACAAAAACGTCATTTTATTCAATTTTTTGCAATTTTGACACATTGAGGTTAACCAAAAAAATTTCATTTTCTTCAAAAAACATATTAAAAACACTCTTCCGCGGCCTAATTTTGCTTGTTTAGGTCATATTTAGGCATAAAAAACGCATTTTCTCTTAAACACCTATTCTACATTCCAGCCAAACTTTCAATGGTCTTGCTTGAGCTGAAATTTAAAGTTTTTCTCCGAGAGAATATAGTAAATTTTTTTTAGAAGAGAAACGGTTGGAGTTTCAAATTTGTAGATTTTGCCAAACTTTGAAAAGCTGTATATCGGAAACTCTTGGGGCTACCGAGCCCATTCTGGTCTCAAATTGTAGACAATTTAATCTAGTTTAAAAATGCATATAATGGTTTTTGTCGAAATCGTAGGAAACCGAAAAAAGTGCAAAAATTTAGCAGTTTTTGAGATATTCAAAAGTGTTCCGGAGGGTTGCCGAGGTCGAAAACTTGGATTTCGCATATCAGGCATATCCCATACAAGAAAAAAAATAGAAACCTACTACCACCACTTGATGCAACTTAGGCCCATTATAACCATGACAAAGTTACTGGACTACATTGAATAGACATTTAATTTCTATTAATCCAGTGTCATCAATTAAACCTGTAAACAATGTCATATTTAATTTCTTTATTAGAATATACTAGCGGCTGAAAAATAACAGTGAAATGCATAAAGGGAAAGAAATGTACCGTCTGGACTAGCTCCCAAAAAGCCATGCTGAATATGTATAAACAAGCCAGCAGGATATATTTTTAAGTTGTATTCTTCTGCAAAACGATGTTTGGCAACAGACTCCATTGTTTTACCATACGCCATAGCTGGGGTACAAATTCCTGTTCCATATAAAACAGATTTTACAAGACTATGGCATGCTGTGGTATCTAACCGTTTTATAACTGCTCCGAAATTTGAGGCAGTTAGTCTTTTTTCTCTATAAACTTTGTACGTGCTACATGAAAACTGTCCTGTTGTTCTTGAAGCAATTATTTTTTGGTTTAACTCTGAAATCTAAACAAAAAAATTTAATGTGTCAATCAATTAATTTACCGTCCAAGGGCGTAAAGCACATGTTTCTGCCATGCTAACCAAATTGTAAACACAAAATTTTGATATAGTTGTGCGCAATATAAATTTTTTTACCAGTAAAGAAGTTAAAATTCTGCTAGCTTCTGAATCATATTCTTCTTTTGATAACTCAGGTTGCGTGGCTTTCGGTCCGTAATGAATGTCGGGTAGAAGTTGTCGTCGAACTTTCTTCCCTCGAGCTGCTATCAGAAACTAAATTTTTTGATTTACTATTTTACGTTTTTATTTTTATATGCGTAGCCATATATTTTTTAAAATTATGTCCGGGACTTTCTCCTAACATTTTCTTCCAAGAATCGTGATGCCAGTTGAAACTTTTATTATAGCGCAGACCTGATGCATATGTTCGTCTTTCAAATGATCCACGTTGTATTAAATTTAATCGTTTTCCTGCATTGAACCTGGCTAATATTGCCATAAATGCTTCAGCACGATTATTTGTCTAATTAGCAATTAACTTATGTGCTTTTTTTGTAGATTGTCTAATGCCGCTGAAACGAAAATTTCAGAACCACATATAACATAGTATGCATCAAAAAAGCCTAAATTACCTGTAATGTGCACCAACAATCCAGTTTCAACAAGTGCATTATATTTATTTATTGCGATATTTTCCTGTTCATTGCAGTATGTGTTTTCACAATTTTTGTGTTCACCGTAAACGTGCTGTGGGCCATTATTTAAGTTCTTTTTTAAGTTTTCTACATTCCCATCACAATTAACATGAATACAATTTTTTGCAAATTTTTCCAAACGTTCTATAATATTGCCTGTAAGTAATTTTCGAGCACTTAAATTAATTGTTGTATCAGACTTTATGGATCGTAAAGCTTTGCCGAAATTTTTTAAGGCATGGTTGGTGTATTCAATTTTTTCGACTTCAAGTCCATAATCTACTTGTTCTCGTATTTTTGCATAGACACTTGAGTCTCCGTCTGCTATAAATTTTTTGTATCGAATACCGTGCATGCTCAAATATTTTTTAAAGCCCTCTACAACAATATCTGCTTCCATCGCAGATGAAGAATTTTCCCAATTTCGATAACACACATGTTCGCCAGGACTAATTTTTTTATTTGCGGCTCTCGCACATATACTACAATACTTGTTCCTTATTCCTAGAAACAGCACTTTGCCTTAAAAATTTTCCAATAATAACTGCCTTTAAAATAAAAGTTTGTTCTTTCAGGAAATTGTATAATAAATTAGAAATACTTACTACACCGGATGCTGCGTTGTATCCATGCCCGTAAGAGCGCTTGCTCCAACCGCCGTTTACATACACAGTTATGTATGGTTTGCCGTCACCATCTATATCACCAATAGACATTGCATGTTCATGTTCAATTCTTCCTGCTTCTTCCATATCGCTGGCTAAGGAATCCTTCCAGACCTAACACAATAGAATAAGAACAATGAATAAATGAACTAGCAGTATAATTTCAATGAGCTTACTTCTCCCACATCATTTTCAATTTTCATGAACGTATGTTGCGACATTGTAGGAATATCCATTACACTTAGGAATGCCCACTTTGAGATGCCCATACGTACTGCCTATTTATAGCCAATGTTCCCCAAACCGCTCCATAATTTATCTTGGATTTTTTGTTTGGATCCTCCGTAAAATATTTGTACTCTCTAGGGCAAACTGAACAACTAAATGTAATTTGACTAACTAGTCCGTTGCCCCAGCGATTTTCTTCCTTGAAAGAAAGCATTCCGTCAGTGCAAATTTTTGCATGATTATACTGTAGTGTTACAGCCCATTGCAAAATATAATTTAAATCTACTATTCGATTTCCAATTACTGTATTTTTACTTTCTTCATTTTTTTCGGTCTCTATTTTCAATTCATGGCTAGAAATACTGAAAAAAAATTATTGCAGAAATTTTGTCCAATAAGACTGTATATTCTTCTTTACCTGTCATATTCATCCTTGGATATAAAATAAAATTCATGTAATTCGTTATTATTATTATTATTTACAGCTGGGGTGTATTCATTGTTAGGTGCTCGGTAAGGTGCTTTAGTTGCGTTAGTATTTTTAACATCATTTGACCACAAAACTTCCAAATCCATCAACGGTGGAGACTTAGACCTTACATATTCTACTTTGTCATTAATGTTGGTTAATTCCGATAAAACAAAACTGAAATTAAAGTGGAATGCGTTGAAAACCTTGTTTCCTGTTCCCGAAATAATGAGGAAAGTAATTTACTTTCCTCTCTAGAGATTAAGTAATTTACTTTCCTCTCTAGAGATTAAGTAACCGCGTGCAATCGCAGCACAGTAGTATTTGCAGTTACATGCATGCGCTTTGTCCTAATATCAAGATTGCAATAATAACCTAACTTACTTACGTGTTCAACACGTGATACAAACGAGTGGGAAATAGAAGCGCTTTCCTCTCTAGGCAAATAACTAGGTATTCCAAACAAGAGCAAATTTCTTACCTGGTACTACATTTATTCATATGAGGAAGAAAATTTCCGTTTATATGAGCGTCTTGTAATTGCAATATCGGGCGTGTACTATTTACTTCTTCCGATTTACAAATAGAATTTTCAGAACTAAACAAAAAAAATTAATTTTTAATTACCTACAACAATTACAAGCTGAATAAAAATTAGAAAAATACTCACGACAACTTAGAACAAGCAACTTTCTCTCTTCTTGCTTTTAACAATTTCTTCGTAACAATGGAT
The DNA here is from genome assembly GCA_947534325.1 of Agonum fuliginosum. NCBI lineage: Eukaryota > Metazoa > Arthropoda > Insecta > Coleoptera > Carabidae > Agonum > Agonum fuliginosum. Next base: position 13,149,745 of record OX384047.1, on the reverse strand, counting down.
CGTTTTGTTCTTTTCCGGGCGCAACTACGAAATTCTTTTGAGTTACCCATTTTTTTAAATTAAAAACTTACTATTTGCTGACTAAAACACTTCTTGTAACGTAACAACACAACACGTCGAAACATAAATGGCCGAACGATAAAGGTAAGGTCTGCCAATGCGCATCGTTCCCGCCTATTCGTGACGTCAGCCAAGACACACACAGTAGTAATCTAGTAATTCACAGAAACGAAATAGGATTCTTAGATTGAGTGAGTGTTAACAATGGAGTTTGTGCAGTTCTTCACTGCAAAAATAATTCAATACACAGAAAACATAATAACAATGTAACTTTCTTTACATTTTCAAAAAATGAACATTATGTGATATGTGTCATGTTAGGAACGAGATGAAACAAAATGTGTCTTGAGTCATGGCCGAAAGAATACGTAAGGTCGAACACTCCGGCTTCGTAAACTCGTCCAAGCCGCGCATGACGTCTCTTGAATTATCTCGTAACTATAAGTAATATTTAGCTTGTATTTTCAGTAAAAGTAACTCATACTAAGTAACAATGATTCTTTAAAAATCTAAAACTGTTTATGATAAATTAAAAATAGTATTTAACTGTTAATGCATGAAGTATGATGTATAAATGTACACTGCTGTTAAATTAGATACGTATTATTTAAATTTTTTACAAACATATGGCGAATTATCTATTAAAAAGGTACAAAATTATTTTCTGTGAAAGAATTAAGACTTTATTATAAAGAGAGCAGAAGAATAAATATTTTTGTTTAAAATTTAGATTGCTAATTCTAGCGTTTCTTGACTATTAATTTTGTTATAATTTCTTTACAAATACTTATACTTTGTTACCTATAATACAAAATCGTTATATACTGTTTTAGTGTTAGTGTTGCAATTTTGTATAAAAACTGTAATTGAATAAATCATTTAATTATATTTTAAATCTGCATTATATACCTACAGCTACATAAAGATGCATCTGGCCCTTTCATGAAAGGGCCAGGGTTAGACTAATATAAACTTATTATTAAAATTTTAATAACGAATTAAAAAATATAAATAATTAAATATCACAAAAAATAAATTGTCCCTAGATTTGCAAAATAAATAGTGTTAAATCAGATTGTTTTTTATGTTATAACTGTAGCAAGTCCTAGTCATCACAATTAAGTATGTGCGACGTCAGTCATTAGTTTAATAGGTCAGAGTTACCAAATAAATATAAATAAATATGTTTGTATTGCTAATACTAGTTTTGCTGACTAAGGACTTGTACATGAGTATAAATAAGATATAGATAGGGTAATAGGGAGTTCCAATTCAGTTGCGTTCCGATTCCAGTATGTGACAGCATAGAGATAAGGGTTAACGTAAGATGTTATTATTATTGTTATTATATTATTATTATTATTTATTAACTTATTAAATATACTTTTATACTTTTGTAACCTTTGAGTATTAATTGATACTAGTTTCCCAGTCTCGACAAGGACCCAACAACTTATTATTTGTACACCCAATTTGGGAGGTACATATTGTTGACAACGGTGCAATCTGTTGTCAGCCCAATTAGGGTGTTACATAACTATGATTACCTATGTTAATATAGAACATAAATTTAGAAGAACTAAAAAGTAGTTTGTTAATCTACAGTAATTTAAAATAAAGATATTATTTCAAAATAATCGTATCAATATATTTATTATTATATTTATTTAAATATTTTGCGAACCTAGGGTTAAAAGTTAAATAATCATAGAATGGATGACAAATAATATTCAGGAAAGAATTTTTTTCCACTTTCGCTTTTTAGCTTGTTGTTTATTCAATTTTATATAAAATTTCTTATAGTCAAGCTTTTTTAAAGGGCCGCACGATTGACTTGAAATATTAACTTTTCGTAACAATCGAAGTAGCTACGCATTTTTCATCAGAAGGTGGTATCAATATTTAGTCAGTTTTTAGAAAACTGCAATTAAAATTCTTAGAATTTAAGTAATAACAGTCTTATAAAAAATTGACATAAATTAGAACATTTTCTTTTATATTTTAAAAATATATGTTATAAACTGGGGCATGACATAATTTTTAATTACTAACATATTTATTCAGTAAAACACCTCCGTATTGTAAGAATGAAATATGCGGATTTATTTACACTAATTATTCTTTAATATTAATATTTTGCGACTTGATATATTAATGCCCTACTATAAATATTAATTGACATTTTACATTGCATTATTTAGTAAAGCTGTTTTTTCAGAAAACTGCTACTAAAATTTTATTCGTAGGCCAACATAAACAATTTACAATTTTAGATTGATATACCTATACGAATAACACAAATAAATTAATATGAAAAACTTTAATTTAGTACATTATTATTTATTTATGTTTTTCTTTATGCAATGTATTTACCATAACTCAGTGTTTTGTGATTCTTGACGCACCTCCATTAATTCTTTGACTAATGATTTGTTTGCTCTTTTTGCAATTCTATTTTGCTTTTGCAAATTTTCAGTTGTCTTATTAGTTTTATTTCTGGGTAAATGTTCAGTTGGAATCGCGCCGGGCTTTACTTTTCTACTTTTCTGCGGTGAATAATTTAATATTGTAGGTATGTCTTAAATTCCAATGCAAATCATTTTCGTTAAAATGCAATGAACAAATTCTAGCTGTTTTCAAATTAAGTTTATCTTGCCGTTGGCAAGCATTTTCCCA
>OX384047.1:13097009-13142009 GCA_947534325.1 Agonum fuliginosum | reverse complement strand
TTTTTAATAAAATTATAACGACTTAATTTTGATCAATATAGGATTCCTGTATGTCATAACCAAGATGAATTTTGAGACAAATATAGGACTCCTATAGATTGTAAGCGGGAGATTTAAAACTGGACTTCATAATGATGACTTAAAGACATAGGGCAGGACGTTTCAAATTCGACCAATACTAGTCTCCTTATGACGTTTATAAAACATTAGTAAGATGTACGTCTTACAGACGTTAATACAATCGATGTGTTGTATGAATAGATTCAATAAATTTTGTTCAATTTAATTCAGGCGATTATAACATACCCACGATACACATAGACACGGTATGCTTACTAGAGAACTCAAATTCGTTCACTTCCGCGCATGACGTCACATTCGAAGCAAGAGTAACAATTTTATACACAGTTCTTTGTCGATTTTGATGTTTTGACGTTGATTTTCAGGCCTTTTTTCAGTTTTGGCTTTTAATTTGAAATCATCATCAACAATCTCACCATGCCCTGTTGCTTAAAATGTTGTATTATAATAAAATATCAAAATGTACTGAAATAAAATAGTTAACATTTCACAAAAATGGGAATTTATCTGCCAGTGGTTTGTTGCATGCTGTCAACAATGATAAAAGATTAAAATAATGGTAACACTATCTATCAATTTAAAATTATTTAATTGCTTATTATGTGTTTGCACTAAGGATTTAGGTTCAAATTTAAATTCTATATTTTCATTCATTTTATTTTGAATTCGACGAAAATGTAATACATAATATAAGTTATTTTTTGTACCTTTCTTTTTAAAAGTTAATCTGGTAAATTTTAATATCAACGTCAACATTGTTTTGTAGGTACCTACTTACCTATAGTAATATCATGAGAATCAACTGCTTGATTTTATCTTTGAATAATTAGTTGATTTGAAGAATTTTTCTTAAGGTATAAGTTATATTTGAAACAAAATTTAATAATAAATTGAATGATTAGAGTGGTATTTGAAAAGAATATAAATGATAAATGAATTTCCTTAATTTATTGAAAGAATTGCCATTTCTGACTTGTTAGAAACTTACGCCCTGAAGAAATTACAATACCTAATAATAATTAATCTGCATAAAAAATATTAGCTAATCATTTTGCATAATTATAATTATGACACAGAAATGAAAACAACAGCGATAATGAGCCTATAGATTATTTTGTTAAGTAAAAGTAAATTTATTAATTACTAAACGTCAAATGTTATATTTAAAATAACTCGTAAATTCCACTCAAGATTTTTAAAGAAAACTGTTTTCTTTTTAACGTCAATAAATAGCGCAAGTTTCACAAAGCATCACAGATAATTTCAGGAGTCGGGAATTTTCTGAAGAAATCAATAATTATTACCTATGTATTGTAATTTTTAAATTTGTCTGTTATGAAGAAATTAAACGGTAGGTACTTAACAAATTTAGAAAAAAAATTAAATACCTTCACTTACCTTACCTACAACACAACTATTTTCGAGAAATTGAAATGCTGAAAAATTACTCTTGACGAAAAAAGTACCATAATATCTCTTGTCCTTTCACAAACTCACTAATAAATGCAAGTCTATCAAATCCAGTTTTCTCACAATTTTCCAAATTCATATACTTTTACTTTAAATAAATGGGCCCTTCCCTTAGCTAGGTATATTTCAAATTTGAATTTATAACCAAATAGCAAATAACATAATATCAATGAATAAAATATTAAAATTTGACTTCATAACATTGCATCAGTATTTATAATTTACATTTATTTAAGTTTTAAATTGTGAGCAGCTAACACATAATATTGTCTTTATTTTGTATTATTACATTAAGAAAACTGTATACGGCTTATTAAAATATGATCACAGAAATTGTTTATTATAAATACAACACTTATTTATCTCAAATTCAGAATAAAATGCCCTAAAAGTTCTAATATACATACAAACAATATTATCAGTTCGAATATCTGCTTCGAACGTGACGTCATCCACAGAGCTAACATGCGCGTGAGCATACCGTGTCTATGTGTATCGTGAACATACCTGTGTCAAAGGGCTGGTGTTTGTGGTAAAAATTCCGACAAATTTTTTGCTTCTAGCAATTCGTATCACTTCTTCTTCCATGTATTGCATGACAGATACATTTTCCCTTGGAGTTAAAGACGCATTTGTGGCCATCATGCAACTGTGGAAAATTTTACCTTTTCCTTGAGGCAGTTTTTCATTTCTAAACAATAAAAAAAAATTAGGAAACGTAAAAAATTGTTCAAGGTTCAGTTATGGAAAAGTCTTCAACAATAGAAAATGAAATGAAGAGAATTTTTTTACATAGAATCATATACTTCATACTGAAAACTCATAAACAAAAATAAACTTCATATCAAGAATCCAGTACCCAGAAAATTCATGTAAATCTAGAAAAATCTTATTCTTCGATACGTATGCGTCAGACTCTCACGTGTTCTGCTCGAGAGTCAGAGAACGGTGTTGAAACAAAGTTGAAAATCGGTTCAGGGCCTCTATTTTGAAACAAGAAAGCTAGAACGAATTCAATTCTATGAATTCTATACGAAAATGCTATTCGAGTGGCCATGTCCAATCGAATACGTATTCTACTGGAATATTATGCTTGACATGCATCGTAAAATTTACAAGCTCGAACCGGAACAGGAACTAAAACTGGAACGAACCGCAGCTATTTGAGCGAACCACGAACCGTTAAAAATAATTTGGCAAACCTATAACCAGAGGCGAACCGATGGTTGTGAACCGGTACGGACCGATTTAAAGCATTAATTCAACGTTTTTTCATTAAAATGCTATTCAATTTTTATGAAAATTGTTCTATTCAGACCTGAAAGCCAGAAGTCAATATTTTAATCCATTCGAAATTTACAGCTAATTAAACTCAAAATACGAATAAATATCTCTAAATTATTTGAATTTCGGCTCAAGATAGACCCACTTAAATGTTTGAAATAATGTATCTAAAAGAAAAATGTTCGCAAATCGAATGCTGAAAACCGGAAGTCGGTATTATTATCCGTTTAGAAATGACTAATATTTATTTTGTTTTCTCGTAGAATACAATTAAATTGTGGCTACATCAGAGCTATGAAAAATTAATTCTTTATAGAAAAATCTATCAAAATTCAAATGCTTACAACCGGAAGTCGATATTTTTATCCGATAAAATATTACAGTTATTTTCCTGTAATGTGACAAAAGCAACTTTATAAATAATTTGAAAATAATGCAAAATTCATTTTCTCGATTTTCTAGCAAACAGTGCCATTTACAAAAAAATCTATATAAATCTATCTATCTATCTAAATTTTGTATTCTACATTTCAGTTCAACAGTTTTGTTCGTAATGTAAATCATTAACAAGATAAACGCAAAAAACAAAAATGGGAACAATTTTTTCAGAATCGCAGAAAAAATTCCAAATTTTGTTTCTAGATTTGAATATTCCTTTACATACCTTTTCTGCATCCATCTGATTCTAGATTTGAATTATTGTCTATTTACGCTTTCAGAATTTACGCAAGAATTTTCTTGTAGTTGAATTTTTAGCTCTGACTTTTCAAAAAACACGGATATCACCAATAATAATAAATAAATATTGTTCTTACCTAATGGGTCCCTCAGCAAATTCAGTGAACTCGGCAAGTTTTGTATTAATTTCAACCTCTGGTTCATCTCGAGCATCAAGACTTAGTGACACTCCCACAGTAGTGTCAACCTCGGTTTTAACGACAAAACTGAGATCTTGTCCAATCAGCACATCCCAAATTTTTGCCAACAAATCTTTGTAATCTTCTCGATGTATATCTGGCATTAGCCACTGTTCTAAATCTCCCTTTTCGTAGAAACTATCAGTTATCATTCTGAAACAATATTTGGTTGTAATTTTTGCATCTGCGCAGTTGCTTGTTTATTAAGGCAGACATGCGCTTTACGATAATAAATGCGCCACATTATTATAATTATAAGTATAAATATAAAATTAATGTATTTTCTTCAAATTTTGACGTTTTAAACTCCATAGCAATAACTTTAAACAACTGTTTATTCACAAGTGAATTAAAACTTTTTAAATCACTCAACACATTTTTAAATCACTCTGACGTCATTATTTCGTCAAAAATGCATATAAACAATGACAACTTTTATTTCCTGTTTTCTTGACTTTTTATCTCTTATGGTTCAGGAGAAATAGGCTACTAAGTTAAGATATTTTTTCGAATTTAATTTGAGATATAGATATTAGATATATCGATTTAAACCACTAAAATTTTTGCGTATTGGTATTTATTTTATTAAAATCTTGTACGTAATGATTTAGTCGTAGATAAAGTACAGTATACAACTCGCTATAATGGCTATATTATTTCGCTCGCTTTGCTCGCTCGTGTTGTAAACTTCATTTTCGGGAATAATAGCATCCATTATAGCGTCGTTGTATTAATTAATTAATAAAATGGGGATATCCAAGCCTACGGCTTTTAAAGAAATACTCATTGGATATACATTTTCAGCATATAGGTATGTTATATACTGTTAATTTTGAATGATTTATTATCTTTGTATCGAAATGAAAATGAAGCTATTTTGAAACGTGCATTAAAATGCGCCATGTGTGATGTAGACGACATTGAATCCAAAGCGTGAGTAAATTTGTTCGTGTAAGATCGTTTTTGTCTTATTGATTACGAAATGTACGACGGACCTGGACCTGTGTTGATATCGTATTCGGTCCTTGTCAGCGCGGTGAACGTATATGTTCTCAGGGCCGGTGATGTCATACCGTCGCACACGGCATTGTTTTTGGCGGCACCTATTTTTTAAAACTTTATGAATTTTTTTCTTGCTTATTAGCAACTTTTTGTCGAAAAGAAAAAATACGGGTCTAATATTTTAATGTATAGATTAACATAAAACAAAAACAAAAAATCGTGAAAACCCCAATTGTAGAAATATTAAATTCTATGAATGTCTACTGTTATATAGAATTTCACTGAAATTTCGAATGATATTTTTAAATCATGTAATGATTTTTTTGCATTATTAAGGTACTTACTGGAACACTTCGTCCTTATGCTCGTCTTTCAACATCTCAAAAGTATATTTCGTCGATTCTGATTTTGCGGGTAAGATGTTTTTTTCTGGTGACATATAATTTAGTATTTCTTGAAGACTATTGGCGCCAATGAAGTCGCCAATACTGATGTAGAATCCTTGATCATTTAGTTTGCTTATAGTTAATATAGAGTTTAAACTGTTTCCCCCGATTTCGTAAAAGTTTGCATTGATTTTAATGGCACCACGGGCACTACGGTTCAAAACGGAAGCTATGGTTTCTAATAAAATTTTTGCTGCTGTCATTTGATGATCAGAAACCCCGGAATAGTCAATTTCTGCCTGAAATGATGTGTCATCTAAAAGAAAATAGTTTATTACATAATCAGCGAGGAAAGTGTAAATGAGAATGTTGACGAACATTCAATAGACGCTTTCCTGCGAGTTGCTTACACTATTTTTAATAAATATTAAACATTTTATTTATGAGTGTTAATTTTAATTTTACGAAGAAACAAATTTCTATAAGGAGTATCAAATTGGATTAGAGTGAATCTAGTTGCTATCCGAATACTGTGACCTACAAATTACAATAAATAGAGGTATTTATAACCAACTTCTATAAAATCAACTGTAACTCAAAACCCAAAAACTTCCCTACCCATATGAATAAAATCATACTTACCCTCCACCTTTTCCCCCTATAAGGGGAAAAAGGTTTTTTCTAACCAACAAATTTTTTACTCCACGTGCTTTAATTAAAGCGTGGTTAACGGTTGAGCTGCTGCGAGTCAAGCGGGCAGAGACATCTATTAGCTAGTAGCAAACTGACACCAAGGCAGTCGGTACCGGCGGTACCTGCGGCTCATGCCCGCGCCTAATCATGTCAGGTAACACCAAGAAACCGCCAGATGGAGGAGAAACCAGTAACAACAACCAAAATGAAACCATACCGAGTTACGCAGACCGAACAAAACAATTAAACTACCCTAAGAAAGAAGATGCAGTTATAATAAATGCAGTAAGCGAAATCCCAATTAGAGATTACGTTATAGAAATTGGCAAACTAATAAAACCAGAAAATATAACCCATGTTTCCCGACTTTCGTATCAGCGGATATGCATATTTCTTAAAAACAAACAACTTGTCGATAAACTTGTTACACATCACAAAAAAATTAAAATACAAAACCAAATAACAGAAATAAGAAAATATATAAACCCTCACATAAGAGTAATTATCTCAAATGTCTGTCCCTCCATACCACAAGAAGTAATACTAGAGGCATTGCACCAAATGAACGTTACAACTACATCACAAATAACTAATTTAAGAGCTGGAATACAAGAACCTGGATATATATATATATATATATATATATATATATATATATATATATATATATATATATATATATATATATATATATATATATATATATATATATATATATATATATATAATAGAAGAGGACAAACCAAAAGTGCCACCAACCATAAATATTAAACACACAGGACAACACTACCACTACCATATTCAAAATACCAACAAATATTAGAAACAATAATACTAAAATGAACAAAGAAAATCTACCAAATATGTCTCAGAAATTACTTAATGATACGAACAACAGTATATACTCTCAAAAACGCAATGCGATAGTAGATGAAGATACAAGTAACCCAAGTGAATCCGAAATAGACTCAATAAGTTCACAAAAGTCAAACGGCAAGAAAAAAAATAAAAATCCGATGTGGCCAACACATAACCTCTCGCCATACTCTACTATTTTTATTTTTCTAATATAAGTATATATTATGTAGTACTTACTCACAAATATACCATTGTACTAGAAGGGAATTCGGGAATTGTAGTTTGTATAATATTATTAAAGTTTATTATGACCTTATAAATACTAAATGACATTTCATATTTTCCATTTCAATTTGCCAAAAAGTCAAAAATTCATGTGACATTAACACTCAAATATTTTATTTTTTGTTTCCATAGGTAGGCAGATAAATCAAAATTGTAACAAATTTGTAGAATTTTTAACTTCTTGTTATTGGAAAATGGTGCTAGATAGAAACAACGTTTTGAATACATATTGTAGATAGTAACATTTATTATTAAAAACATTCCTATTAATTCATAAATTTTGAAAATATTCCAGAAAAACTCTTCAGATCTTCAAGAAACTACCACTTCCGGTTGCACGATCAACACCAAAATCTAATCAGATCTAATCTAGGGTATCAGAATATTGTATACCAAATTTCAAATTTTTTTATTCAGTGGTATTTGAGTTATCGTACCTCCAACATCCATCCTGACGCCTGACACACACACTGACACACACACACACACACACACACACACGCACACGCACACACACACAGACACACGCACACACACACACACACACACACACACACACACACACACACACACACACACACACACACACACACACACACATCATCGCGAAATTATCAAAATCGTGTTCTAGGGACCTCAAAACGTGCTTATCCATTGAAAATTCACTATCGAAATTTTAGCATGATTACAATACCTCTCTTACAGATATGAGTGGCGAGAGGTAAAAAGAAAAAAAGAAAAATTGCAAACCAAACATTAGCACAAGAATATAAGGAATCGTTAGAAAATGCCAGAAAACTTATAGAGCAAAAACAAGAAATTTACCCAATTAACTTTAATCAATTTAAAGACATCATGGAAAACGCACTAGGTACAAGTAACCCTGTAGAAATTTTAGAAGACTATACGGATGATTTAGAGAACACCGTACTGATGATGGATGACATATACTCAAAAATAGAAGGACAACAAATAAAAAATAGAATTACAAGAATATCCAAAAAGTTAAAACTAAAGACAATTAAAACCACTAATAGTAGATTATCAAAATCGATAGACAACCTGACAGATCTTAAATCCCAAGAAAACTTATCTCAAACATCAGATATTTAAACAAAATAAAAATGACTGCAATACAGTGGAATTGTAACAGCTTAAACTCACATCGAGAAGAAATGCAACTACTAATTACAACACATAATCCCGATTTCATCGCACTCCAAGAAACAAAACTGCAAGAAAATAAAAATATAAATATCAAAAATTACGATATATACAGAAAGGATAGACAATATGATTTTAATTTTTAATCAAAAATTCAATAGAAGCTAAAGAAATACATATACAGACTAACCTGGAAGCCATCGCGATTGAAACGCAATTCCCCAGATTTTAATGCGCATAACACGCTATGGGGTTCACACTACACCAACCAACGAGGAAAAATACTAGAAGATACTTTAGATGAACTAGTATTATTAAATGATGGCTCTGAAACACACTTTTGCTCGAGATCTGGAACCTTTTCGATAATAGATCTATCCTTTTGTGACCCAACTATGGCACCAAATACAAGCTGGGGCTGGGAAACTCTACCCCACCTCTACGGAAGTGACCATTATTCAATAAAAATAACTCTGGATACGTATAATAATAATACTCCCACAACACATAACAAGAAATGGAAACTAGAGGAAGCTTCATGGGAACTTTACAATGAAAATATGAGCAACATAAACTTCACTATGGAAAACACAAAAAGCTGCAATGAACTGGTCCAAAACTTAACAGATAAAATAATAGAGGTAGCCGAAAACACAATAGGATACAAAAAACACCAAAAAAAAAGATGCGTACCATGGTGGAACAATCAATGCCAAGAAGCTATGCAAAATGTCAAAAAATCCCTACGAAAATTCCGCAAAAATAAATCACAAGAGAACTTGAGAGACCTTAAAAGGAAAAAAGCACTATGCAGGCGCACCATAAAAGAAAGTAAAAAACGATCATGGCAAGAATATGTAACCACAATAAACCACAGCACGCCAGTAAAGGAGATTTGGGACAAAGTCAGAAAAATAAAAGGCAAATACATGACTACGGATATAAAGACAATACGCTACAATAACTCAACTACATTATCACCAAAAGATATAGCTGAAGTCTTGGCCAAAGTTTTTCATAATAACTCAAGCAATACACAATATGATCAAGAATTCCTAGACAAAAAAATTCAAGAAGAACAACGAGCCATAAACATAGCAGACGATCAAAACAACCCACTCAATATAATTTTTAGCAAACAGGAATTAATTACAGCTATAGAGGATACAAAAAACAACAGTAGCCCTGGACCAGATAATATACCTTTCGAGCTCATTAAAAATCTGCCTGATAAAACCCAAACACATATCCTAGATATTTTTAACCACATATGGCAAACACATACTTTCCCTGATCAATGGAGAGAATCCATCTTAATTCCAATCCACAAATCTGGAAAACCTAAATTAGACCCACTGAACTACCGTCCTATCACCTTATCCAACACCCTATGTAAAATAATGGAAAAAATGATTAATAAACGTCTAATCTGGTACTTGGAAAAAAACAACATACTTACACAAGAACAATGTGGCTTCAGAAACGGAAGATCAACCATGGACCACATAATGAACTTCACAGCGGAAGCACATGAAGAGTTCAAAAACCACCAACACTTAATAGCGGTCTTTTTCGATATGGAAAAAGCATATGACAGAACCTGGAGATACAACATCATTAAAAATTTAATTCACTCCGGAATACAGGGCAATATGATACACTTTATCAAAAACTTCTTATCAGACAGAAATTTTAGAGTTAGATGTAACGGACACCTATCAGAAAAATATACACTTGATAACGGCCTACCTCAAGGAGCTACGATAAGTGTAACATTGTTTCTAGTTGCCATTAACAGTATAACCAATGAAATACAGAGACCAGTGAAGGCAGCGCTCTTTGCAGACGATCTAGCTGTAATATGTCGAGGAAAGAGCAATCGGTGGAAACAAACCTTCAAGACGCAATAAACAAGATACAAGAGTGGACAACTAATTTTGGTTTCAAAATATCCCCAACAAAAACTAAATGTATTCACATTTGCAAACATCGCCACCGACACAACCAGACAAATCTAACTATACACAACAACAACATAAACATTGTAAACCAAGTTAAGTTCCTGGGGGTAACATTCGACCATAAATTATCTTAAAGAATTGCAATCAGAAGCCTACAGAAGACTAAATCTAATTCAAGCTCTTGCTCACCAACATTGGGGCGCAGATAAAGATACACTTCTACTAATCTACAGAGCAGTTATAAGGCCAAAAATAGATTACGGATGCATAGTGTACGGGAATGCAAGCAAACAACTATTGAAGATTATACACCACACCGCTTTGAGGCTTATAATTGGAGCTTTTCGGACCAGCCCAATTAGCAGCATCCTGAACGAAGCAGGAGAGCGATCACTTACGGACAGAAGACAACAACTTCTTACAAACTACATAATACACATAGCAAGTCAACCAAACCACCCAACCTTTAAACACCTATTCAATAAAAACAATGCAACCCAAACCTTAAAACATCATATCCCAATGCTTAGACAAATCCAATTCTCCTTAGACAACATCAACGTAGTCCTTCCAAATATTGCCATTAAACCCAGGCCTAATATTCCTCCGTGGGCAATAGCACTTCCTCCCTATAACACAGAAATGCTAAGTCTCCCAAAACAACAAACCCCAGCAGCCGTATATCTCCAAAAATTCCAACAAATAAAGGAAAAAAATCCAGGAATACACATCTACACAGACGCCTCTAGACACAACGGGGAAGTGGGAGCAGCAGTCTATAAAGACAACGAAACTAAAAAATACCACCTACCAAATTACATGAGTACTTTCACGGCTGAAGCTTACGCTATACTAAAAGGGATAGAGGAACAGATAATAAACAAAACAAACACACAAAACGAAAAATACACCATATTTACTGACTCAGCTAGTACCATAAAAGCCATCATAAATCCATACCCTTCAAATCCTATAATTCTGGAAATCCGAGAACAACTACATAAAATACACAACCAAAGAAATACCCAAATTACCTTGATATGGATCCCATCCCACGTAGGAATCCCCGGTAACGAGAGAGCTGACATCGAAGCCAAATCGGCAACAAATATAGAACTTACGAATACACCAATCCCAGCCGAAGACTTGAAAGCAGCGATAAAAACCAAAATTAAAGCAAAATGGGAAGAAAGTTGGACCAACACAAACCACAATAAACTTAGGGAAATTAAAAATAATACAAAATCTTGGAAATTGGGCGAAACAAGAAAAGAACAGATAATTTACACAAGACTGAGGATAGGACACACAAAATTAACAAATAGCCACGTATTCAACAGGACACCACCTACTATATGTGATACATGCAACACCAGAATAACTGTTAAACATATAGTAACCGAATGCCAAAAATATGACCAAGTCAGAAGAACTTTAAACATCCCCAACGATATAAAGGAAGCCCTCAAAGATGACAACCAACAGGCAAAGAAAATAATGAAATACCTTAAAGAAACAAACCTGTATATACATATATAAAACATTGCACATGGATATATACTCATTTAAATAATTATATTGTTAACTATAGTGTACCAAACGCTAATAACCTAGAAGTTAAAGCGTTTTTTCTCTAAATAAAAAAAAATTCTATAATGCATATTTTAAGACGTATCTGTTCGAATATTTAAGTGTAAATATGGAATTATATATTGTATAATACGAGAAATCCATTGGTGCAAAATTTAAAAAAATATATCAAATTTTTTGTAGTCCGGTTCCCCAATTTCTCGGAAAAGAGCAATGGTACGGTCCTGTACTTATTATTTCTGGATTCCTCGTGCTTTAATACGTACGTCTACAAATTTTTAGTAAAAAATTATGAGCGGTTTAATTTTTATTACAATTTTTTTAAGTCACCAAAAGTGTCCTTATTATGTATATATATTTTTAAATAACGCTATTATTTTGAACAGTGTTGACAAAAACCTTTTAAAATTTGATCTCTTATGTATTTTGACACGAGGAATCCATTGATGCTAACAATTTTTTTTATACAATACTTATAGTATTGAATCCCCCTTAATTAATAAATGAAATACGATATGGCTCTGATTTTAGCATCATTGAATTCCTCGTGTTAAAATATTCTTAGTAAAATATTTGTTTACATGGACTTACCGTTATGATTAGTATTTTCATATTTTTTTAGTAGAGATTGTCGGTCTATTTTTCCATTTACTAATAAGGGAACACTTTCTAGTATTATCACCTAAAATAAAATAAAGAAAATTGTATTACTTTGCATGTATCTCTCCTATGGTATATTCAGTAGGTATAGTTAGTAGTTAGTTAATCAATGCTGCAATTCTGTGAAAATCTGTAGTTGCTACAGATTTATAAAACTGTAAAAATATTAAACAAAATCGCAATGAAATTTATAATCATATGAACATTTGTGTACATGTCAACAAACATTGATGTGATTTTGTTCAATATTTACAGATTTACAAATCTGTAAAACTTATAGCAGCATAAGTTAGTTCTGACCACGTTCTGACTACTGTCGTTCACAATTACGAAATTAATGTGATAGTTAGCCTAGTAAAACAAAATAGTTTTGAAATTAGCGTCAGAAGTCAGAAATGTCAGTTTGTTCGCTTATAAGTATATTTTATGTTTGGTTTACTTAAAGTTGTCTTTCTTAATAATCCTTTTATATAAATGGTTAAAGAAGCATTTATAAGTATAATATAAAATTTTAAATGTCTCTATGACGTGATCTGGAATATTAATATCATGGTCTATCTGATCATATACTCACTACCTTTTGTCTCTCAGTTGATTGTTGCGCTTACCAACCTAATGAAATTATCATGCGAGATTTCAGGAATGCTAACTATTCAGAATTTTATGAAGCTCTTAATAACATTGATTGGCATCAATTCTATACTTGTAATGATATTAATACGAAATTGCTTATATTTAATGCAAATGTTCTTCAAATATTTGATATTTATCTACCAAAACGAAGAATTCTTATAGTTATATAATAAAAATTATGATTAGGCTGCTTACACAATGCCCTTTCTGACTTTAGAAGAACACGATCAAATGCGAATACTATAAGTCACTACGTAATCTGGTAACTAAATCAATAAGGCTTGAAAAAAAGGCTTACCTAGAATATCAAATAAGTTACAACAAAACTAATATGTGGAAAGCTCTAAAAGATTTTATCATAAACACCAAATAGGAAACGGACCTTTCCAATATTATTTTAGATGTTAATTCCGTTAATACTCATTTTCTTGGTTCATCTAGCACCCTTCAACCTAATACACAAACTCTAGATTACTACAATATTAATGTACTACATAACAGTAACAAATTTTCACTTCATACTGTAGACGAGGAAGAAATAATTTAAATAGTTAGTTCCATCCGTTCAAACTCAACGGGTATAGATGGCATTAATTTAAAAATGCTCCAAATAGTAATGCCAACTCTTTTACCACAGATTACACATTTAATAAACTGTACCATTTTATCGTCCACTTTTCCTGATGTATGGAAAATTTCTATCGTTAAACCCATCTCTAAATGTAAAAATCCCTCTTCCTACAATGATATCCGTCCCATAAGTATTCTTCCTACTATGTAAAAAATCATGGAAAAAATAATTGTTAAACAGCTAGCTAATTATGTAGATAATGTGAAAATCCTCCCAAGCATTCAATCTGGATTCAGTACTACTACTGCACTTGATTATTGATGATGTTATGCAACATATTGATAATAAGAATATGGTGTTTCTTGTGCTTCTGGATTTTAGTAAGGCGTTCGATACAGTAAATCATGATCTTTTAATTGCAAAACTAAAATACTTGGGTCTCGATGAAAGTAGTCTGCGATTTATTTCAAGTTATTTTCACAATCATAAACAAATGGTAGTGAGTAGCACCAATACATCTGAACCTTTAAATATCATATAGGGTGTCGCACAAGGGTCTATTTGCGGACCTTTATTTTTCTCCTTATATACGTTCGACCTCTGCAAATGTATTTCCCACTGTACTATGCACATTTACGCCGACGATACACAAGTTTATTTGCCATTTGTCCCAAGTAATTATCAGTCTGCAATGAATCTCATCAACAGTGATTTAAACAAAATATCTAATTATGCAGTAAATAATTGCTTACGGATAAATGAGAACAAGTGTGCTGTTATGTTATTCGGTAACAAAAACCTTAGACAACAAATGATTACTAATAATGTAATCGACATCCAATTAAATAATGTTAGGCTTAATATTGCATCAACTCAAAGAAATTTGGGATTAATTATTGATGTCGAACTTAGATTTTGAGAGTACGTCACTTTGTTAATAAAAAAAGCATATTTGGCTCTGAAGAACTTATATATGAACCGTTTCGTTTTGTCAACCAAGCACAGATTGATTCTGGCGGACGCACTCGTACTCTCTGTATTCAATTATTGTGATAATATTTATGGCCCTTATTTGTCACTACGTGACATACAGAGAATACAGAGAGTGCAGAATATGTGTACAAGGTTTGTTCTTGGTTTGAGGAAGCGAGATTCTGTGAGTTCCCACACTTTAAGAGTCGGATGGTTGAATATGCAGCAACGTAGAGTACATCATTTTGCCTGTATGGTGCACCGAATTTTAGTCACAAATACTCCTTCATATCTTTACGAAAAGATTGCCTTCAGAACTACTTTACACAATCGTGATTTACGAAATCAAACTAATATACATATACCAGCCCATCATACTGCTATGTTTCAACGATGCTTTAGCTATAATTGTCCAAAAATATTTAATCAAATTCTTAATAATCAAAAAAATTTAAATCCACATATGTTTTCTCGATGTTTCAAAAACTATCTCTTGCATAGTTTCATGTCATAGTTTAATTTTTAATTCACTAAGCGATTTGATGTCTTATTTACATATATACGTATTATATTATAATATAAAAAATTGTATTTAATGTATAGAATTAAATATTTTATTTCTGACTGTACTTGCAATGTAAACGAAGCTTCGGCTGAACTTTTGCCAATAAACATTATTATTATTATTATTATTATTATTTTAGACGTCAAACATCAAAATTAATTCTTGTTCTAGATTCAGATTGGTAGGTTTATACTACCAAGTACAGGTTTGGAGTTTTCAAATCCCTGAGCTAACTAATTACGCGGAGCTGCTAATTTCGTTATTGAGAACGCTACAAGTAAAATGTCAAATCACTAACTTTAAGTGAAAATGGGACCCGATTTATTTTTGTTTCTAGCCCTATAGATGGCACTGTCGTCGAACATCAGAAAAAATATTGAGTATGAGTAGCTATTGTAATTTATGCTCTACAGATTCAGGTATTTAGCACAGCTTTTTTAGCAGCGGCTTTCGGTAGATAGAGGACGCAATATTCTATTTTTTCCGGGAATTACAAAATTCAAAAGTTTTTGTTGTACTTTCTTTCAAATAATACAGTTTCTTTCAAATAATACATAAGATAAATTAAATAAATCCAATAATAATTATTGTAAGTGCATCTAAAGTGGCGAAATTTGTAATCTATCTCGTTTGGGCTGGTAAAGAATGCTATTTTTTTAAATAAAAAGTAAATTGTTATATCATATTGTATCTCGCTGTAGGAAGTAATGAAAAAATACCATTTATGTTTATAAGGTCATGGCATAAAATTTGTATTTAAAAAATATAATAAAATAACAACAATGAACAAATAAGTATAAATATTCAAGTAACAATGACCGTGTATAACTGGTGAAAGATAATAATGAAATTCTCCGAATAAGCAGGAAGGAGCCAAGAACCCTTGCAACATTGTAATAATTATTATTTATGCTGGTTTAGCATAACAACAATATATAGACAAAATAAATTTAAATGATTTATTTATTTAAGAATATGTTCTGTATCATTTCACTCAGTGGTACAAATAACTATAAATATAATTTTTATGTTTATTTTATATACCTACATCATTTCGATACCGGTATTTTCACGGAAATATAATTTAGACTACCTATGCGGCGAGAGGGAGACGCGGACCCAATATTGGGCCGATTGAGAAGCCGAGAAATCAAACGTAATATGGCAATAAATATCCAATAAAAATATTTAACTCAAAATATCTCTGAAACCAGACCACCAATATTTTTCAAATTTTTATAGTTACTATTCCCGAACGTATGGATGTAAAGCTTTAAAAAAATAATCCTCAGAGTCACATATAAAAAATAATTAATTAATTAATCGATAATAGTTATTTGTGTATTACGAGCGTAAAGTGTCTTTGTTCCTCTTGCACTATTGCATATCTCGCCTTCGGCTCGCTCTGCAATTACCGTGCGCGAGTAACAAAGAGTCACTTTACGCTCTTAATACAGAAATAACTATTAACTCAAAATATCTCTGAAACCAGACTCCCAATATTTTTCAAATTTTTATATGTCATACAGTTACTATTCCCGAACGTATGGTTGTAAAGCTTTTAAAAAATAATCCTCAGCGTCACATCTAAAAAAATCTGACGTGGACACCACATGACTTCCTTGTACGCCTTGTGTGTTCATACTTTTCTTAATAACTAAAATGTAAAATAATATTAAAAATTCTTTTAACTATGAGTATACTAGTATACTCACAAATATATTTTAGTCATTTTATTTAAACTGCAGAAGAAGATATAAAGCATATTTTACTATTGTCACTGTCATGTCATAATCATTTAAATTTTACGTAGTAACAAATGTTAATCGATCATGGACTACAAGATACCGAAATACTATAAATTATAAATATATACTTTAATTATTTTTAAATGATAGCAGATACAAAAATATTTATAAAATACCGATTGTAGGTAATAATCACATAATCTTTCATTTAAAATAAAAAAAATTGTCTAAAATTAAATATTTATCGAAATATTTTTAAAAAGTACTACTTCCGGTTTGTAGACTGAAACCAAAAATAGGAGGTGCACAACTAGATGCTATAACAGTCCTAAATACAAAATTTCAACTTTCTACGTCTAACCGTATTTGAGTTATGCGACACACATACGTCCGTACGTACGTACAGACGTCACGTCGAAACTAGTCATAATGGATTCAGAAAAGGTCAAAACGAATATTTCCGTCAAATAAAGCAGTAAGCAAATCTCACGAGTTTAAATTTTAAATTTTCTCGATATTGGAGGACTGCTTAAATTTTAAAAGTTTAAACTCGTGAGATTAGCTTACTTCTTTAAAAATTAAATTGGATATTTCATGTGAATAACTCAAATTGCCTAAAATATTAGAAATTTTGAAAGAAAATTTCATTCGTGAAAAAAAAAATTCGTAAAAAAACTGCCGATTTATGAGTCAAAAAACCACAAAATGCACTTTTTTCAAACGACCATAACTTGGTGCCAAATCGTCGTAGGAACTTCGTTCTTTGGGCCCAGCACAGGTAATTGAACAAATTTCAATGCTTTTTCTGTGGATGGAGTGGACAAATTTTTTCCAACTTAATAAACATGGCTAAAGTTGGACTTTTTTTTTGCGAAAAAACGTGTTGTTTTGTTCAGGTTTAAAAGGGTACGAAAAGAGATCATCCCCTTAAAGTACACCCACAATTTGGTTTTCCCCCGAAAGAATCATCTAATTTGGTTGAAAAGTCGCTGAGTTATGTGCATAAAACCAAAAAATGCCCTTTTTTAAAAAAAGTTCATAACTTTGCTCCAAATCATCGCAGGAACATCGTTCTTTGAGTCCTGCACAGGGAATTAAGTGAATTTTAGTGCCTTTTTGATGGATCAAGTCAAAAAAAATTATTAAAGTCCATACACATCGTCAAAGTTGGACATTTTTAAAATTAAAATTTATTATTTTTCACCGGTGTGCTGGAGGGGGGGGGCGGAAGGGGTTGCACTAAAATACGCAGGCATGACTTTAAAGTAGACACCAAAGTTTTTCGCCCACAAAGATTCATCGAAATCGATTGAAAATACACCGAGTTATGGCGGTTTGAAAATGGTCGAAATTTCACGAATTTCAAAGTGTTTCTTTTTTTTTTTCGCCAGTGTATGAGAACATTGTAGTTTAACAATGTTTTTTGTTTTTTATTCTGAACTTTAAAATAGTTAGAAATTTTTTTTATTAAACCAGACCTCCAATTTCATTCTAATTTTTATAAATGTTGTGTAATACTATTGCACTTAAAACACTCCAAAATTTTATCAAAAGTAATCTTAACTAATTTTTAAAATACTTTGAATTCAAGCAAGTGCAACGGATTACGCAAATTATGTTTTGACTGACAATTTTTAATTTTTTAGAGCTGACGATATGGTTTATTTTGCACTATTCGTATTTAATTATACTTTGAAAGTACAAGTGTAACGGATTTCGTAAATTATGTTTTGACTGAAATACTTCGAATTCAAACAAGTGTAATAAAAAGAGTACCTACCTACCCCATATTCTGAACATTTTCAGCGTAGTTTCAATAAAATGTGTAAAACTTGTTCTTATCTTGTTTATCTATTATTTATATTTTTCTTTTAAATATTTACACAATAATTGTTATTATTGTTAAAACGCATTTTACAATAAAATGTGACGTAATATGGCAATAAAAATCCAATATAAATATTTAACTCAAAATATCTCTGAAACCAGACCCCCATATGTTTCAATTTTTTATATGTCATACAGTTACTATTCCCGAACGTATGGCTGTAAAGCATTTAAAAAATAATCCTCAGGGTCATATCTAAAAAAAATAAAAAACACCAAAAAAATTTGTGTCGAGTGCATTAATTTATATGAGAACATTGTAGTTTAACAATGTTTTTTGTTTTTTATTCTGAACTTGAAAATAGTCAGAACATTTTGTTTACAAAACCAGACCCAATTTCATTCTAATTTTTATAATGTTGTGTAATACTATTGCACTTAAAACACTCCAAAATTTTATCACAAGTAATCCTAACTAATTTTTGAAATACTTTGAATTCAAGCAAGTGCAACGGATTACGCAAATTATGTTTTGACTAACAATTTTTAATTTTTTAGGGCTGACGATATGGTTTATTTTGCATTATTTATATTTAATTATACTCACAAAAGATAATTATGCAAAATATAAAATTGTACAGAAATTTTGGAGACTGATTTTTGAAATACTTTGTATTCAAACAAATGTAATGGATTATGTAAATTATGTTTTGACTGACAAGTTTGAATTTTTTAGAGGTAAAGATGTGGTTTATTTTTTATTTTTCATGTTTCTTTTTTGAAACAAAAAATATTTGCAGATTTCAAAAATATATTCGTAAATAGGTACTAAATACTAAACCACTGAAAAACTAGCTTCGTTTAGTTCTTGTAGGTAAGTCTCAAATCTGACCACAATGCTTATCTAATTTCCAATGAATTTTCGAAGGGGGATTCAACACTATCAGAGAAAGACAGACGTACAATGAGACAGACAATAATAGTTCGCGCTACTGCAACTTTTTCGGTGAGCGCAACCATCCAATATCCATGAAATTGGAATTTTACAATCGTTTTATAATTATTTTTTAATATTGTCGTCAAAAAAGTCACGGGTCATGAATTAAAATAGTAGGTAAGTATCAATTAAACTTTATTAAATAATTTTTAAAACCAAAATCTTGTTTGTTGTTTGTCTGAAAATAAGATGTAATACCTACACTATTTTTTAAATAACTCATGTGTGTTAGGATTACTTTTGATAAAATTTTGGAGTGTTTTAAGTGCAACAGTATTACACAACATATAAAAATTAGAATAAAATTGGGGGTCTGGTTTTGTAAAAAAAAAATGTTCTGACTATTTTAAAGTTCAGAATAAAAAATCTGCTGTGGCCAGTACACGACCTCTCGCCTAATTCTGCTTATTCTACTAATCTGAAGACTAATCTAATAAATAGTTTTACTTACATTTTAATAGTTTCATGTTCATCTAAGATGTAAACGATAATGTAAACCAAGATGCAAGCAAAAGATGTCAACTGTACTGTCACTGTCAGAATAATTCAAATTTTATGTAGAAACTAATTTCATATCATGGACAACAAGATAGAATATTAATTGTACTTTATTTTATTGTTAAATACTACCAGATTCAGCAAATTCTATTTATAATTAACTGTATCCATAGATAATTATATTTTCTTTTATTTTTAATTGCAAAAATTGTACGTCCGTATAGTTAACACCCCCACTTCAGAAAAATAAAAAAATAAAAATGCCATAATTTTGTGCTAATTATGTGCTAATTTTGTACTAACATTAAAAATTTTGTGCTAAATCCGAAACCGCGAAAACGGACGTCACTCTATTGGAGGTGCTAACTATACGTATAGTTGGCACCGCCATACACTAAATTATCACAAAATTAAAAAAAATTAGCCTATAATTATGTGCTAATTATGTGCTAATTTTGTACTAACATTAAAAATTTTGTACTAAATCCGAAACCGCGAAAACAGAAGTCGCTCTATTGGAGGTGCTAACTATACGTATAGTTGGCACCGCCCTACACCAAATTATCAATAAAATGAAAAAATTGTTAGCCTATAATTATGTGCTAATTTTGTACTAACATTAAAATTTTTGTGCTAAATCCGAAACCGCTAAAACGGTAGTCGCTCTATGAAGGTGCTAACTATACCTACGTATAGTTGGCACCATTCTACACTAAATTATCACAACATGAAAAAATTATTATATAATTTTGTGTAATTATATACAAATTTTGTACTAACATTAAAAATTTTGTGCTATTCGCGTTTTAGGAACAATAACATACATTTTTGTTTTTAGGATACTACATTTAGGTGCGTATTACCAGTTTACTAAACGAAATTCCTACACTTTTCACATTTCTACTATTTTAAATTAGATTTGATTAAAGGTTATAAATGAGAGCACAATTTTTATTTTTACTTCTTCCCTCATATTTTATAAGAGAGGTATTGTGACGCGTTTTTGGTGGATAAGCACGTTTTAGGGTCCCTAGAGTAAGAATTTATCATCTTCGAAATGTGTTTGTGTGTTACAATTTTTTCGGGAACGATAACTCAAAAAATATCAAACATTAAAATTGAAAATTTTATATATAAGGTTTTAATACGGATCCTAATACTAACTCAATATAATTTTAGTTTCAATCTGCAAACCGGAAGTAATACTTTTTTAAATATTTCGATAGATAATTAATTAAATATATTTTTTTTTATCTTAAATGAAAGATTATGTGATTATTATCTACAATTAGTATTTTATAGATTTTTCTGTATCTGGTAGGTACCTACTTATCTTTTAATGTATATACTTATAATTTAGTATTCCGGTATGTTGTAGTCCATGATCGTTTAATAATTTTTGTTACTACGTAAAATTTGAATGATTATGACATGACAGTGACAATAATAAAATATCGTTTACGAGCCAAATGGAACAACGTTCCTTTTCATCGCCTCGTATATCTTCTTCTGCAGTTTAAATAAAATGACTACAATATATGTGTGAGTAGTAGTATTACCTACCTATAATATTAATATATTTGTAAAAGCAAAAAGAATAGAGTTATGGTGAGAGGTCTTGTACTGGCCACATCAGATTTTTTATTATAATTTTGTAATTGTGGACGCTTGTTTCTAGTCTACTTTTGAAATGAACTTGAACCCAGGAATACTTTTTTGCAAATTATTATATTAACGGCTTATGTTTTGGTTTGGGTTACATAATACAAAATATACAGTATTTGCAGTTTTTTCTATAACTTTGCCAAGAAAATTGTTACAAAAACTTAACAGCAGTAAAACGAATGAATTTGAAATTTATTTAAGTTATATTGTTTGTACAGTGTCCTCCGTTATGTTAATCTTACTTTCAATGATAATTTTAATACCCTGTTCCTATTACCTACTTACCTCTATACATACCTTGACGTTATTGTACTGTACCTGCTCTTCCAAAATAATACAAAATCTGGGAATTTAAGTAATTTAAGAACAGTGACTAATTCTTTTGACTAGCGCTCTCCTCAAATATTCCGAAGATTTAATTTACTCCAAATCATTTCTGTGTTTTGCTTTGAGCACATAGGTACATGCTCCACTAATCATTGTATTTTGCATCTTTTGCTTTGGATTTTATAAGAGACAAAGTTTTTTGAAGATTTTCTTCAATAAAATGGTAAGTCGATTACAATTACCAAAATTATACACTACATGAGAGACAGGCACATTGGTACAGTTCGGAAACTTATTATGTATTATTATGATTTGAGGATTATTCCAGACACGTTTAAAAGCCTCCTTTATCCACTTTTTAACAATAATTGACGTAGGTATAGGTACGGATATCAAATTTTTTATAGCGTTTAGAGTCACAATCGTTGTCATTTATGACCTATAAACAAATTTAAGATCTATTTATAAGCAATGAAAATGTACACGAGTAAGTGCGGGCTCGGTACGAAACTGATGCCGGCAAGCGTGGTACCTTCTCCCGACAAGACAAACGTAACACTGCGAGACGGACTATCGACTAATGTACATAACAATCTTAATTTGGTCACTATTATTAACAAAATTTTATGCAAACTAGTTGACTTTCTATAAAATATGTTTACGTAGTAAAAATTTATTTTAAATGTTTATATTATTTAAATGAATCTGAAGTAATTACAGGTTTTTGATTAAAGTAGGTATTAAGGTTGCGTACGAACGAATATATTGAAGATATCTCCAAAAATAAAACAATTTTAACAGCAGTGTTCTATAAAACGGCTTTGCCAAATAATGTAATATTTGTCAAAAATTTAATTTAATTTAGGTATATTATGGCATGAATATAAGATCAAGTCGCAAATTAATAATAAAAGAAAAGTTAGTGTAAATAAAATCACAAGGTTTTTTTCTTATAATACAAAAGTGTTTTTCTGAGTAATTATGAACATTTTAGTACTAAAAAATATGTCGTGCCCTAGTTTATATTGTAACTTGGCAGAATAAATTTTTACCTCCCGCCTTATATTCTATAAGAGGAGGTATTGTGGGCGTCCGCTTATTTAGTCAAATATAGTTTTGTCAAAACGTAGTTTGACCAAAAATAATTAAGCCAAGCTGTATTTTAGTCAAACTGTAATTTGTTCAACTAGAATTTTGTCAAACCGTAAATATGCCAACCCGTAATTTGGCCAAACTGTATTCTAGACAAACTGTAATTTCGCAACTTCGACTAATATTTTATTGTCAAATCATTTTCAGGTCAACCGTAATTTAGCCAAAACGCAACTATACCTAACTGGAATAATCCAAAACGGAATTTATTCAAACCGTATTTTTATCAAATCGCAGTTATGCATAACCGTAATCTTGCCAAACGCATTTTACTCAAATCGTAATCTGCCCAACTGTATGTCTTTATATAGAGTTGGGAAGATTACGATTTGACTAAAATACGGTTGGCAAGATTACGGTTATGCATATCTGCGATTTGACAAAAATACGTGTTGGATAAATTCCGTGTTGAATTATTCCAGTTAGGTATAGTTGCGTTTTGGCTAAATTACGGTTTAACTGAAAATTATTTGACAAAATAATATTAGTCGAAGTTGCGGTTTGGTCAAATTACGGAATGTGAAATTACAGTTTGTCTAGAATACAGTTTGGCCAAATTACGGGTTGGCATATTTACGGTTTGACAAAATTCCAGTTGAACAAATTACAGTTTGACTAAAATACAGTTTGGCTTAATTATTTTTGGTCAAACTACGTTTTGACAAAACTATATTTGTCCAAATTGTGTGCTCCCGTATTGTGACGGGTCAAAATTGTCGAGTGTGAGTTTTTAGTGGATAAGCACGTTTTAGGATCCATAGAATACGAATAAAGAATTTTCAAGATTTTCTGTGTGTGTGTGCGTGCGTTATGACGTATGTGATATATTTTTTCGGACTCTATAACTCAAAATTTTACAAACATTTAACAATCAAATTTTATATTTAACGTTATAATACAAATCTTAGGAACCCAGTTATTTGTAAATTTTTCTGTATGTGTACCACTCGAGCTAATTAAGACGTTGTTGGAAAGCACTCAAAAAAATTTCCGGAAATAATTGATGCACATGTGATAATATAAGTGATAATTTTGCTGAAAATATATAAATACGTATACCTACCTAAATGTAGTATACTAAACAACAAAAATGGATGTAATTGTTCACAAAATGCCAATAGAGGGCTGTAACCTTTATTATGAAGATAGGGTTTTGAAAATTAAGTTAATTCGTGTCCTACTTTTATACTGTGTAGGTAGACCAAAAATATAATTAACTTCTTTATTGTTATGAAATATTAAATTCGAGTTTAGGGTTCAAATAGGCACAAATTATAAGGAATTCAAAGATAAAAAATAATTCATAACTTTGATAATATAAAATATACGTATAGTTAGCACCTCCATTAAAGCGACTACCGTTTTAGCTGTTTCGGATTTAGCACAAATTTTTTAATGTTAGTACAAAATTAGCACATAATTAGCACATAATTAGCACAAAATTATAGGCTAATAATTTTTTTCTGTTGTGATAATTTGGTGTAGGACGGTGCCAACTATACGTATAGTTAGCACCTCCATTGGAGCGACTACCGTTTTAGCGGTTTCGGATTTAGAACAAAATTTTTTATGTTAGTACAAAATTAGCACATAATTAGCACATAATTATAGGCTAACAATTTTTTTCATTTTGTGATAATTTAGTGTAGGACGGTGCCAACTGTACGTATAGTTAGCACCTCCAATAGAGCGACTTCTGTTTTCGCGGTTTCGAATTTAGCACAAAATTTTTAATGTTAGTACAAAATTAGCACATAATTAGCACATAATAATAGGCTAAAATTTTTTAATTTTGTGATAATTTAGTGTATGGCGGTGCCAACTATACGTATAGTTAGCACCTCCAATAGAGTGATGTCCGTTTTCGCGGTTTCGGATTTAGCACAAAATTTTTAATGTTAGTACAAAATTAGCACATAATTAGCACAAAATTATGGCATTTTTATTTTTGTGTTTTTCTGAAGTGGGGGTGCTAACTATACGGGCGTAAAAATTGTCATTAATAAATAATCTACCAATATATTTAAAGAAAACTTAATCAAGCTTCAAAAAGTACTACTTCCGGTTTGCGGATTTCTTCCAAAATGTTATCCGGTGTTAAGATACTTATTAAAACCTTAAATATGAAATTTGGTTATTAAAGGTTTGATACTTTTTCAGTTATCGTGGACGAAAAATCGTCAGTCCATACATTCATACAAACATACACACGCACACACACACACACACACACACATACACACACACACAGACATCATCGTGAAAATAGTAAATTCGTATTGTAGAGACCCTGAAACGTGCTTATACACCAAAAACTCATACTCGAAAATTTTGACCCATTACAATACTTCTCTTATAGAATATGAGGCGAGAGGTAAAAACAAAAATAGTATATTACATACCGAGCGGGGAAATGGTTCATTACAGCCGAGCGTTTCATTAGATGACTGAGGTGCTTGCACCGAAGTCATCTATGAACGCGAGGCTGGAATGAGCCTTCCCGCGAGGTATGTATACTATTTTATTCACAATCCAATTGGTTATTGATATGCCCGTTTTAAATATTCATTTTATTCATATTTTATGACAGTTTTATTATAATTTGTTTTGATACTTCAACATAGAGATCTATGAAAAAGTTGCTAGGGTTTGCCAGGTAACTTGAAAAAATGTTTATTGATTCTGTCAATAATTAGTTTCTTGCTGCTTTTTATCGAGATCGAGCATATTAATTATCATGTTGTCTGATAGTGAAGATGGTGAAGACGAAAATATTCCTTTAGAACTGCGAGAAGCTGCAAAAAAATCTTCTGAAAGTGACGTTTACCTAGCTGGAAAACGCTCACTTCCCCGCTAGCCGGGAAGTTTTTTCCGGCTAGCTGGGAAGTAAAGTAAACAATGACTCGCTTCCCAACTGTTTAGAAGGTTGGAAACGCACATATTACCAACCGATTGTGAATAAACATTGTTAAACTACAATGTTCTTATATAAACTAATGCACTCAACACAAATGCCAAAAAAAATTTGGTGTTTTTTATTTTTTACCTCTCGCCTCATATTCTATAAGAGAGGTATTGTAATGGGTCAAAATTTTCGAGTATGAGTTTTTGGTGGATAAGCACGTTTCATGGTCTCTACAATATGAATTTACTATTTTCAAGATGATGTCTGTGTGTGTGTATGTATGTGTGTGTGTGCGTGTGTGTGTTTGTATGAATGTATGGACTGACGATTTTTCGTCCACGATAACTGAAAAACTATCAAACCTTTAATAACAAAATTCCATATTTAAGGTTTTAATAAGGATCTTAACACCGGATAACATTTTGGAAGAAATCCGCAAACCGGAAGTAGTACTTTTTGAAGCTTGATTAAGTTTTCTTTAAATATATTGGTACATTATTTATTTATGAAAATTTCTGCAATTAAAAATAAAAGAAAATATAATTATCTATGGGTACAGTTAATTATAAATACAATTTGCTGAATCTGGTAGTATTTAACAATAAAATAAAGTACAATTAATATTCTATCTTGTTGTCCATGATATGAAATTTGTTTCTACATAAAATTTAAATTATTCTGACAGTGACAGTACAGTTGACATCTTTTGCTTGCATCTTGGTTTACATTATCGTTTACATCTTACATGAACATAAAACTATTAAAATGTAAGTAAAACTATTTATTAGATTAGTCTCGAGATTAGTAGAATAAGCAGAATTAGGCGAGAGGTCGTGTACTGGCCACAGCAGATTTTTTTTAGATGTGACCCTGGGGATTATTTTCATAAAGATTTACATCATACGTTCGGGAATAGTAACTGTATGACATATAAAAATTTGAAAAATTTTGGGGGTCTGGTTTCAGAGATATTTTGAGTAAAATATTTTTATTGCCATTACGGCACATTTTGTTGTAAAATACGTTTTAACAATAATAAAAATTATTGTGTAAATATTTTAAAGAAAAATATAAATAGATAAACAAGATTAGTACAAGTTTAACACATTTTTTTGAAACTACCCTGGAAATGTTTTCCCTTAACTATACCAACTGACATAACTACTAATTTCGTATTGTGAATCAGTTTTTAGTTTTGAAAAATTGAGTATTTTTTTAACCTGTGGCCACATGTATGAAGCTAGCTTCTTTTGCAACATATTTTCGATATAAAGTTCGTTCAGAAGGTTGTTATTACTTAAAGTAACAAATGCTAATAAAGCTTGGTCCATATCTCCAGGGTGATAGCATAAAACAATGCCTTTTTCGACGACTGACAACGAATTGACAACTTTTTCGATTTCTGATAAATCTACTCTGTGCCCTCGGATTTTAACCTGCAATTAGGAACATTTTTAGGGATATTTCTAGGGGAATTTAGTGTTAAATTACCTGACTGTCGGTCCGGCCTTCGTACAGAATCGTGCCCTTTTCTATTTTTGCATAATCTCCTGTTTTATACAGTTTGTCGAATTCCAAACTCATTGGTTGATAAGGATTGCTTATAAACCTTTCTGGGTCTCTTCCGTTTACGTAACCTGCGGCTAAATTCAAGCCAGAAACCCATAATTCGCCGACACTTCCGGTTTCGACCGCCTTCAGATTTTCATCGAGAAGGTAAATGATTGTGTCGTCGATTGGCAGACCTGAATGTTGAAACAAAATCTATTCGACGATTCCTATATACTTTATATTTTGGTCGAAATTTCGATTAAAAAATATAATTTTTATTATATTAAAACTCTTGTAAAAGTTGTACCAGCCTCTATTTTTTGCTGAAATTTTGTATATACATGTAATTTGACCCAAGGAATCGAATGGTGCAAACATTTTTCTATGACCTCCCATTTTCGACTTGTCAAAATTATGTCAAAAACTGTTAGTCTTAAAAAAATTTAGACTTCAGAATTGAAATCCTTGCGGTCGAATTAGGATATATCCAAAATTTTAGCCAATTCTGAGAGAAAAAGATATTTTGGCCAAAATTTGTCAAGGGATTAGATTTTTGACCATTTCAGAAAACCCTTTATAAAAATTGTACCCGTTGGAATTTTTTTGCGAACATTTTGATTCATATGTAATTCGGGCCGAGGAATTTAATGGCTGCAAAATTAAACTTTCAGCTACTACCGTCTTTTTCTCGAAAGGTATTATTCGAAATTTTTTTGGTTTGCACCAATGGATTCCTCGTATTTTAAATATGGTATAACCAAATTTTGAGCGAATCGAAAATTTTGAGATAGGTATTTCAAGATTTTTGAAATTTTTAAAATTACATATTATAAAATTGATCCATTCGAATTTTTCAATGAAAATATGTACTTATATAGTTTGATACGAGGAATCCAATGGGCCAGTTAAAAAAAAATTATCAATTTTTTTTAGTCCGACCCTATAAAATCTCAAAAATGGGAAACGGTTACGGACCTGTACTTTTCACCACTGAATTCCTCGTGTTTTAATACATATATTTACAAATTTTCAGCAAAAAATTATGAGCAGTACAATTTTTATTACAATTTAAAAAAAATATACATACCAATAGGAACTTTTTCAAAATCTTTTAATTGTTGGGGACCGGATATGACGTGATAAGTGACGTCACCCATTACTTCAGTACTTCCGTAGAAATTGCACAAAATGTGCTCATTTTCAGGGAAGTACTTAAAAAATTCTTCAGCCAGAGAAACAGCTAGGGGTTCACCAGAACACACCCATATTTTTAAGTTTGACAAAATTTGATTATTTTTCTGAAAGCAAGTCCTTGTAATATTGAAAGTAGATAGTAATTTAACATTTACAATATTATTATTCAGTTATTTAAATATGTTCGTAACAAAAACAGTTGAAATATGCATACAAAATTAATTTAAAATTTTTAAAGAATATTTTTGCTAGTTATTACTATTTTAACATTAAAAGCTTTTACAAAAAATTTACAATAATATATATGCTAATTTAATTTAAAAAATAAACAATAAATATTTATATTTAGGATGTGTCAAGTGTACAAGTGTACGGTTTTTGCATACTAATCTATCTAATAAAATACTTACTTGCAAATTTAAAAATAAAAGTAGCGACCGTAGTAAAGAAGGCACTAAGACCAGACGTTCAATCTAAGATATAATGATTTATTTATTTGTGCATAAAAACTACAGAATGTTTCACAAATTCGAGTACATACGTTAATGATAATAATATAGTTTGATAAGCCGATTATGAATCGAAAATAATTTTTCAATAATTCTTAAGGTTGCACTCGAAATCGTTTTGAGACAGTCATTTTTGTGCACTGCATAAATTTCTGCAAATAGGAACAAGCAATAGGCAATAATATATCAATGGAATCATTAGAGTATCTAGATTGCCCTATGCTAAATAAGAACACCTGAAAATAAACATAATTTGCAGTAGAAAGAAGAGGGAGCAAAATTCATCATCTATTATAACTCAAAGAGTTACAAACATTTAGCATCCAAATTTTATATTTAATGATTTAATATAAATCTTAAGATCTCAGTTATTTTTTGGAAGCAATCCTCAAACCGGAAGTTGTACTTTTCTTAAATATGTTGATGTTAATTTATCGTAATATTTTTATTTCAAATAAAAGATTATATTATTATTATATATAATTTTTAGCATTTTATTAATAGTTCTGTCATAGTACTTTCGATTCGGAATTAAAGTATTAATTATAATTATTTAGAGTATGAAACTTCAGTATCTTGTTGTCCATGATTGTGTAACAGTTCTTGATACGAAAAATTTAATTGATTATGACAGTGACAGAGTGACAATAGTGACACATTATTAATTTCTACAGTTCTACAGTTGACTAAATGACTAAATTTGTAAGTACCTTGCAGAGCTGGGCATTACTTAAGTATTTAGGTACTTAAGTATCAATTTTTAATAACTAGTACTTAATACTTGTACTTAAGTATAAATATTTTTTTGGTACTTATTACTTTAAAATTTTAAGTACTAAAATAAAAACTTGTACTTAAGACTTATTTTCATTTCATAATCGTAAATAATACTGAAGTACTTTTTAAATACTTAAGTTTTTCAATAATACTGAAATAATGTAAAAGTACTTAAGTTTTTTCAATAGATTGAGTATAAAGCCTGATTTATAGATTGACGCTCCGTTTACGCAACGCAAACGTTCCCGTTCTGTTCACGTTAGATATTTTAACATCAATTTATAAATTTACGTTAGAAACGTACCTTGACGTGCGTTTTAGAGGTTATGTTACATTGTTTGACGTACAGATTTGGCATTTTTGGCGCGATTTGTTCTGTGCACATTCGTTACATTTCTCATTTAAATTATCCATCTAGGATTTTATAATATTTATTCATTAATTTACTTACTACACGACATGGTTGAAATTATTGTCACTGTCACTTAACTGTCACACTATTTTGTTTTGTGTTATGCATTTGATTGGCTACCGTTTAGCCCGCAAACGCAAAACATGAATCATGATCATCTTTTGCGTTAACGGGTGCGTTAGCGGTACGCGAACGGAATACTATAAATGATGCCATCTGATATAATTAGTTCATGTTTTGCGTTAGCGGGAACGTTTGCGTTGCGTACACGGAGCGTCAATCTATAAATCAGGCTTTACTGTTCAACCTGCGACCACAGCGACAGAATACGATATTTTCACTGTGAATTAATCTTCCTCGATAAAAAAAGATAATAATCGAATGTAATAAGGTTACAAACCATATAATTTATTATATTAATTTTAAAAAATACTGTTACTTGAAAAATACTTATTTTTAAGTACTTTTGACAAGAAAAACTTATACTTTACTTAAGTACTGCGAAGCTTTACTTGAAAATGTACTTGGTATCAAGTACTGACCATAGGTAGTACTGGTACTTATACTTAAGTATTTTGATTTCGATACTTGCCCAGCTCTGGTACCTTGTATAGTAGTAAAAGAGTAGGCTATGGCGGGAGGTCTTGTGTTGGCCACATCAGACTTTTTAAGTCATAATAAAACATATCAAACTGTACATAGCATTAACGTAAACTCTCGAAGTAATAATATACCAATTTCTACCTTATAATATTCCAGCAAGCCGACTAATTTTTCGGGATCTTGTGTAATTTTTTTCGGGACGACTAAAACCGCCCTTCCACTAACTAATGGTCCCCATAACTCGCTAATAGAGTCCACAAAAGTTAGAGAAGTTTTGAATATTCCAGTCTTCTCAGTAGAAGAATATGGAAACTTTTTAAACTGCCATTGCAGACGATTGAGAATAACTTCATGTGGAAGTCTGGCGCCTTTAGGAATAACGGTTAATAAATTTTGTAATTGGTGTAACATTTTTTATTTACCTTTTGGTACACCTGTGCTGCCGGAAGTGTACGATACAATTGCTAAATTATCTCTTTGGTGTTTTAAACAATCACTGATTTCGATGTTTTTGTCGGAAAATTGTTTTGAGTCTTGTAATAGTTCGTCGAAAGTTCTTGATGTTACCTTGTCGGCAAAATCGAAACCTGTAAGATTATTTTTATTACTTCCTGTTTAGTCGGAAGTGACATCAACTTCCTTATTTTAAACGGAACATCTCGTATAATTTTTCGTTGTAGATTTCTAAGTAAAATAATAATTAAAATATTACAGAAACAAATCAAATCATTCCTAGTTAGCTATGAAATAAATGATAGAAAACAGATTTTATGATGGTAAACATGTCAAATAAATAATTTAATAAGGTATTGCAATTCAATTATATTATTTATAGTAAATTTCTAAAATGGCATCCATGGTCTTGAATAGTAAAACTCTTCGTATAATTTAATTATTTTATTTATTATTTTACTTAGAAATCTACAACGAAAAAGTAGGGGCAAAACAGCCTCCCTAGTTTCAATAGAGAATTGTGAAGAGAGCAGAGGTCGAATGGCGTGTATAGCGGCCGATATATATATATATATATATATATATATATATATATATATATATATATATATATATATATATATACCGGGTGTAGAATTTTTTTCTGCTCTATAGGAAATACAATGCTAAAATTTTAATTTCGCTCCATGTTTTTACCTATTGCATTTAGAGCCAAACTGTAAATACAAAAGATGTTCAGAATAAAAAACTGCATCCAACGAGAACTTATTTATTGATATAAAACGTTCCTCTCACGAGATAAACGTAAATTAAATTTGATGTATTTGAGCTGTTTACAGAGTGCCGTGAAAAATAAAATGAATTTGTCAGATCAAAAAAAATAAACACTTCAATTAATTACGATAAAATGTACCTTAGGAAAAAAAAGGAAAATTAAATAATTATTAATTTATTTTTTGATTAGTGAATCCTTCTTATGGTCCAATAAATCAATTAGAACAACAATTTCAAATATGTCAACTGTCAGAGTGACGGAATAAATATTTTTGTTTTGTTTAATTTTACATGGCAGTCTGAAACTAGCCTAAATTGTTAATTTTTATTTCATGTTTATTTCGTGAAAGAAATCAAT
Organism: Agonum fuliginosum; assembly: GCA_947534325.1. Taxonomy (NCBI): domain Eukaryota; kingdom Metazoa; phylum Arthropoda; class Insecta; order Coleoptera; family Carabidae; genus Agonum; species Agonum fuliginosum. The sequence goes on along the minus strand of OX384047.1, from coordinate 13,109,167 downwards.
TTGATCAAAAAATTAAGCTTATTCGATGCAGTTTTTTATTCTGAACATCTTTTGTATTTACACTTTTACTCTAAAATCAAAAGTGAAAAACTTAGATCGAAATTAAAATTTTAACATTGTATTTCCTATAGGTCAGAAACAAATTCTACACCCGGTATATATATATATATATATATATATATATATATATATATATATATATATATATATATATATATATATATATATATATATATATATATATATATATATATATATATATATATATATATACGAGCCCTAACCACAAATATTTGGTACGGTTGTATTTTTTCAGTATATTAATTTTTGAAGCAATTTTAAAATTATTTGGAATAATTTTGTTTAAGCATATTTGTACTTTTTTATTAAGTGCTTAAACTGTCTACATCAACATAAATGTTTACTAATCAAAAATGAAAATTACAGGATTTATTTTATAATTTGTAGGATCACCTTATTTCAGTTACAAAAATAATTGGTCATAAATAATTGGTACGGCTATTAAAACTGATATTAATATTCAATAATGTGCCCTGTACTATTTTTATTTATATTTAGCGAATATTCGAGTAGGCTTTTGCCTTTTGTTTTGTTTGTTTTGATCTGTTTTTACTTCCTTGTACGAAGTAAGGAAGTATTGTAATCGCGAAAAATTTCGGTTCTCAGATTTTGACGGAAATATCCGTTTTGACCTTTTCTGAATCCATTATGACTAGTTTCGACGTGACGTCTGTACGTACGTACGGACGTATGTGTGTCGCATAACTCAAATACGGTTAGACGTAGAAAGTTGAAATTTTGTATTTAGGACTGTTATAGCATCTAGTTGTGCACCTCCTATTTTTGGTTTCAGTCTACAAACCGGAAGTAGTACTTTTTAAAAATATTTCGATAAATATTTAATTTTAGACAATTTTTTTAATTTTAAATGAAAGATTATGTGATTATTACCTACAATCGGTATTTTATAAATATTTTTGTATCTGCTATCATTTAAAAATAATTAAAGTATATATTTATAATTTATAGTATTTCGGTATCTTGTAGTCCATGATCGATTAACATTTGTTACTACGTAAAATTTAAATGATTATGACATGACAGTGACAATAGTAAAATATGCTTTATATCTTCTTCTGCAGTTTAAATAAAATGACTAAAATATATTTGTGAGTATACTAGTATAATAAGTTAAAAGAATTTTTAATATTATTTTACATTTTAGTTATTAAGAAAAGTATGAACACACAAGGCGTACAAGGAAGTCATGTGGTGTCCACGTCAGATTTTTAATTAACTGTCATTAATATTAAACATGGTGCGCGGAAAGCCAATTTCTGAAGATATTCGAAGATTAATTATTGAAAAAAATGAGTCCGGTAAAAGTTTTGGTGAAATTTCGAAAGAATTAAGTTTAGCTAAATCAACAATTGTAAATATAGTCAAAAAATATAAAATATCTGGATCTATTTCAACATTTAAAAACAAAAGTGGTAGAATTTCCAAAATTACCGAGCGAGATTTACGGGCGTTGTCTTCCATTATCAAAACAAATAGACGAAGTACCGTTCGTGATTTGTCAGAAAAATGGTCAGAAAAAATTGGAAAGTCGGTAGGACGTGAATGGACCCGAAAAAATATTCATAAACTAAAATATGGATTTTATAAGGTAAAATTTTTAAGAGAAAAAAACTTAAATCTTAAACTTTAATCCCTTAAATCTTTTAGGCCAAAGAAAAACCACTATTGACTATTTTACAAAAGAAAAAACGTTTATTATGGGCAAAAGAAAGAAAATTTTGGATACAGAGACAGTGGGATCCCATTATATTCAGTTATGAATCTAAATTTGATGTGTGCGTTGGTGATTCTAGAAAAAGAGTAATAAGGACAAAACAAGAAGTATACCATACAGACTGTCTAAAGCGTACTGTCAAATTTCCCGCTAGTGTCATGGTATGGGGATGTATGTCTTCCAAAGGTGTAGGCAATTTGCATTTTATTGTCGGCACTGTAAATGCTCAGAAATATTTAAACATTTTGGAGGACAATTTAATTCCATCTGTAACGCAGTTAAGTTCATATGAAGAATTTATATTTCAACAAGACGGTGGTTCATGTCATACTGCCAAAGTAACTCAAAATTGGCTGGAAAGTAAAGGAATAAATGTTTTAAGCTGGCCTTCCTCCAGCCCAGATCTTAATCCAATAGAATCTTTGTGGGCAATAATGAAGCGTCGGTTAAGAAAGGACTATTGAAGGTTTGAAAAATAAAATAACAGAAATATGGAATTCAATTACGCCAGATGAGTGCCAGGAACTTATTAACACTATGCCAAAAAGAGTAGAAGCAGTTATTAAGGCAAAAGGCGACGTTACACAATATTAATAATAATAATAATAGCCGTACCAATTATTTATGGCCAATTATTTTTGTACCTAAACTAAGGTGATCCTACAAATTATAATATAAATCCTTTAATTTTCTTTTTTGATAAGTTAACTTTTGTGTTTATGTAGATAGTATAATCACTTAATAAAAAAAGTACAAATATGCTTAAACAAATTTACTCTGAATAATTTTAAAATTACTTCAAAAATTAATATAACGAAAAAATACAGCCGTACCAAATATTTATGGTTAGGGCTCGTATATATATATATATATATATATATATATATATATATATATATATATATATATATATATATATATATATATACAGGATGTTCATTTTAAGTGGCGCACCATTGCTAACTCGAGAACTATAAGAGCTACGAAGTTGGTTAAATTAGCAAACAATTTCTATTTTATATGACTACTTTAATGAACGTAACAAAAAAAAAATTAGACCAGTGGTTCTCAAACTACGGGGTACAACTTTCTTATTTCAAATGGGGACTTCTGAATTCAACGAGATATTAGTTTCATACCCTTGCATAACAAAAACATGAGAAAAAATTATGATAATTCAATTAAAATCTATTGTTACAAGAGTGCTGTGGAAGAAAACAATTGAACATTTTGTTTCATATTAATTGTTAGTGAAAAAGATTCTAGTATAACCGTTATACTCAGTGGCGGACTGGCTCCGGCGGGAGTTCGGGAGCTTTCCCGGTAGGCAGGAGGTACCGAGGCCGGTGGCCGCTCAAATTTTAATAAATAGATATGTGAACAGAAAGACGAAAAACAATTTCATTCGTGAAAAACTTTCGACTTTACACTTTATTTCAAACGCCCATAACTTTGTGCCAAATCGTCGTAGGAACTTCGTTTTTTAAGTCCTGCACAGGTTATTGAACAAATTTCAATGCCCTTTTGGTGGATCGAGTCTACAAATTTTTTCCAACTCTTTACACAGCGCCAAAGTTGGACTTTTTTTGGCCCAAAAACGTGTTTTTTTGTTCGAGTTTTGAAGGGTAATCTGAGTTTACCCTAAAGTACAGCCACAATGGATTTTTCCCCGAAAGATTCGTCATCGAATTTGGTTGAAACGACGCTGAGTTATGTGCGAAAGACCTAAAAATGCACTTTTTTTAAACACCCATAACTTTGTGCCAAATCATCGTAGGAACTTCGTTCTTTGACAGGTAACTGCTTTCAACTATTGTTTTTGTTTCGCGGCAAGGCTTACTTATTTCAGCGTTTATAGGTGCATTATTTAAGTGCCCATAATTTAATATTTTAATAATACTACATATGACTTTTTATACCACCGTAAAGCAAATTTAATGTACTTTTCAAATTCGTAATAAAAAATACAATGTTCCATTTGAAATTTGAAAGTTGCTATGACTTCCTCAAAAACCGGAAGTGATACTAAGGATTCACAACCGCTATCATTTACTACACATGACAAATAAACAATAAAACAAATGATGAAAAGAAATAATACCAGCATAATCAATAACTATGCATTTTATAAATTTCGTGATTTCGGTATGATGCGCATAATAAAAGGAATATTTAAGTAAATTGTTAATGTTTGTAAGAGTTGGTAATGGAAGCGACTTCGAGAATGTCTAGTTAACATATAGCAATAATAATATTTCGACATTCGTCCTCAACATTAATTTTATTAACATTTTTTCTTTAAAAAAATCAGTGACCCGTTTTCCGTGCCGGTGAGTGTATAATATAATACAATAATATGATGATGGTTCAATAAGAACCGAAACGTTTGCAATCTAGAAGTGTATTAATTTATAACCTTCCAATTATCCATCATCCGACGATCTGTTCAATTAATTAACATTTTGGATACGATAATCTACATAATTATTTGTAACTTACCATTTTCGTAAATGGCCATCACAGGTTTGGACTCAATAATAATGTGCTTCACTCTATTTTTGGGGAAACTGGCATCAATAGGTAAATATGCCACCCCTGATTTCCAGATTCCCAAAAGTGCTGTAACTAATCTGTCAGACGGTTGCATAGAAACGGCAATAATATAATCGCCATCAGAATTAGCTGGCAGGTTGCCTTTTTTGATTATATCAAGAATTGATCTTGAAATTTTATTTGCAGCTTTGTTTAGATCTTTGTAGGAATGTTTCTTAAGCCCTTTGGAATCTGAAAAGATTTATATGTGATTAAAGAAATCAATTAACTAATAAATTAGTCTCCTTGTTTGGAAATACCGATTTGTACCTACCTTTTAAAAAAATGCGAGAAACCATATAGTCCAGTAACTTTGTCGTCAGAAAGTATGGGGTAGTATGCGTCAAATCCGGTAGTTCTGATTTTTTGCAGACTTGTTTATGATATTGGCCTAATGAATAATCCAAGTTTGGGATCTCGAGTGCCGTTTTATAACTCTAAAGGACTAGTTTTTGAAAAAACTTTCTTAGGTGACTTAGCTTATTAAATTTGCTACAATTTAAGCCCAACCGCAGCTCTATACGTTCAATAGTTTTTAAATAACTGTAATTTCTGAACAAATAAAAATATTGTCTTCCGGTTTCTTTCATTACATTTTAAGAACATTTCTCTATAAAATACATTATCTTAATTTTTTAGGGCTTTCTTTAAGCCAAAATATCAATTTTTTTTCGAGAGAAGTATTCAAATATTTTGTATTTATTATGTTTAATGAGCTGTAACTTTTGAACGGATAAAGTTATCGACTTCCGGTTTCTTGCATTAAATTCTACAAGCATTTCTCCATAAGATGCATTATTCTAAAATCTTTTTTGGGTATTCATTAAGACAGTATATCAAATGTTTTTCCGAGAGAAAATTGATAATTTTTTTAATTTTTAATATTTATTGTGTTAAATGACCTGTAATTTCTGAACGGATAAAAATATTGACTTCCGGTTGCTTTTATTAAATTCTACGATCATTTATCCATAAGATACATTATTCTAAAAAATTTGTAGGGTGTTCATTAAGCCAAAATATAAAATGATTTTCCGAGAGAAAGTAAAGAGATTTTTAAATTTTTTATATTTATTGTGTTTAATGAGCTATAACTTCTGAACGGATAAAGTTATCGACTTCCGGTTTCTTTTATTAAATTCTACTAACATTTCTCTATAAAATACATTACTGTAATTTTTTTGCGCGAAAAGGAATAAATTAATTTAATTTTTTGATTTTGAATATTACTCAATTTCCTAACAAATAAACTTACTTATCTTTCTTATTTCATTATTCGTAGCTTAGCTTAAACATCATGGTTCACATTTCTCATTTTCTTTTTTAACATCCCATCATAAAAGTACAGGACTTCGATAGTATAATCAGGGTCAAAATTCATTCAGAATGACAGAATTGCAAAAAATTGCGAAGTTCGAAAAAATGATAAACTTTGAAATGCTTAATCTCGGAAACTATTTGGTCTACAGAGACAGTTCTAGAATCATATTGTAGCAAATTAAGTCTACTTTAAAAAAAAAAAAACTAGTCCTTTGGGGTTATAATCGCCAAAATTTGAAAAAAAAAATGATTTTTTCGCTGTTTTTTCGATTTTTGACAAAGTTGCCTTCGGCGTTCGAGGTCACAAACTTGGATTATACATTAGGCCAATATCATAAACAAGTCTGCAAAAAATCAGAACTACCGGATTTGACGCATGCTGTGATGTATAAAGTTACTGGACTAATAGCAGTAATTACTTTTTTCTTACACGTGCGGGAGAAGTGCCTTCTTCTCTCACACTTAGTGGTGCGAGAACGGCACGTTTCTCAAGCTGTGAAAAAAGTAAACAGAGTGGGAGAAATCCGCATTCTCCCAACTGTTTGTCCACCGCAAGCGAACTGAAGTTGGCGCGGTAACGCGCCGAAAATCCCTAGAGTTCTTAACCTCAAAACCCCTTGTGCTCACGATGAAGGCTTTAATGACTCCGCACTTTTCGACATAGATTTCGATTTTTGAATTATATATAGTAATTTGAATACGTACAAAAAACGTTTAGTTTATTATAAGAAACGGAACTGATTGTGATAACGTGTTCATTTGATTGTGATTTAATTGTGATGATATGTCAACGAAAATGTGATATGATTTGATTTGAAGAATTTCTCATAAAAATGATTAATATATAGAACGTTCTCATAAGAACGAACATATATAGTAAACGTAAACCGTAGAGAGTATGTAATTAAACAAGTAATAAGAAATTGCTCTGATTATTTATTAAACCTCAAAAGACATTCAATGAAACTGAAAAGTCTAGGCCAAATCCAAAATATAAAACAATCCCTTAAACCAATTATAAGACCGTATAGATTGTGGGTCAGAAGGATGTGATATAAAAGGTGGGCTGGAGTAAGTTTCTCTAATAAAATGAGTATTTTGATACAGAAGATAGATTAACATTAATTTCTAACTCCGTGGTACAATTCTGAACTTTAATTTGAATCTTAAAAAATGCAATTATATAATTAAACATAATTATGCAGCAATTTACAAAAATGTACAACTTTCTACCCAATTTAAACAAATATCAATCATATTTCTCCCAAAATCCCGTTAAAAGCATTATACAATACAAAGGCATGAAAATAATTAATTAAAGCAAATCTGCCGCACTTGTAAAAAAAAGTAGTATACTTCACTGGAGGGAGAAGTAGAGGCTCACACTCGTGGGAGAAGCCCCTACTTCTCCCTCTAGTAAAGTAATATACTATTATTACCTTCAAAAATAAGTGCAGTGTTTTCCGGATTATTTTCAGCACTTTCCTCAAACAAGCGATGAATCAGATTAGGTTTTAATGGGAAGGTCGTACCCTTTAAAATAGATAGATTAGGCAGGGACCCCATCTGAAACAATATTTATTATGTCACAATTTTGTTTTAAATGAACAAAAAAAAAAATTTCTATGGTTTAAAAATTATTCAAAACACTTAAGTAAATTTATTTTTGTAAATTATCGTACCGATTTGAAACAAAATAGATTTTAAAAGAAAAATATTAATTAACTCTCCGATCATTTTACATACATAAATTAGACAACACTGGAAAAGAAGATCAACCCAATTACCCACCCAGGCTGCTGAAACTCCAATGGGAACCTTTGAAACATTGGTTCTAGTTTCGTTTCTAGACACAGAGGGCAGTGCTGGTACTAAAATCGCTCTCGGGTTTAATGACATTACGATATTCAGCTAACAAATAAAAATGGCATCATGTTAATATAAAATAGACAAGATACAGAAATATAGTGGAAGTTTTTATAAATTTTATAACGAAATAGGTACTAAACCAGCGTTTAGAATAGAATTATTTCAGAAGAAAATATTTAATGTGGTGAGTAGGGTGATAAGAGAATATTTGGAAAAGATGAAGTACATTCTATTTGTGGCTTATAGGTTACGTCAATTCGCTAAAAGTACAAACGATATGAAAGGGTAAAAACTTCATAATTATTTTGTTATTGGTCAAGAAAATTCTACTAATCTACTAAAGGTTAAATAATTGGAGAGTATATGGTCATTTAGACAGAGACGCGGACCAAACGGCGATGGTATTCTTGTTCCTCGATAACCTGTTTGATAGCTTAAAAAATAACAGTAGTTATCGAGAAACAAATGGGAAACCATTGACATTACCACTGTCCCATGATTCAGAGCACATTCAATTTTGGGACGAAGCTATCAGAATACTTCAAACAATAAAATTCACTTGCTCGTCATGCAAAGAGGAAGAAATACCTCCTTCCGTTAAAAAATTAATCACAACAATACGAGGATTACACATATTATGGGAAAAACTTAAACAGGTAAAACAAGTAAAATATTTAGCCGTAAGAAATTTCAACCAGGACCCCTGGAAAACTATTTCGGGCTAGTGCGGAACCATGGTGCTAGAAATGTTAATCCAACATGATGTGCAAACTTTATAAATACGTTTAAAACGTTAACAATCAACAATTTCACCGCGAGGAGATCGCTCAACACAAATTGTGAAGCAGATTTCACGGAAAGTGCATTAAGTACATTAGAAGAACTTATGACCCAAATAGTGAACAATTCATCGAAGAGACTTCAGAAGATGAAGTCAACTATATCCCTAACGAAACGCCGTTGGCTTATCAGAAAGCAAGTTATTGTTCTGGGTATATTATGAAACATTTGAAACAAATAACTAATAAATGTGCAGTCTGCAAGGAAGACATCAAATCGCATTTTGTCGGTAATCAACATTCATTTATAGAGGCCAGAGAATTTGACAATGTTCGTAGGTTAAATTACCCAAATTTCTCAATGACTAGCTGTTTTTTAGAAATAAAAAAACATACTTTTAGTATATTGAAGCAAAAGTTGGAAAGGGAAGGATTGTTAAAATGCTTAAGTAGAAAAATAAGCGAAATTGTTGACTTTAAATTTTTAACGTGTAACGTACATAATAAGGAAGTGGAAGATATTATTATTAAGAAATCTGTATTATTACTAATTAAGTATTACTTCAAAGAAAAAAATGATATAATAAAAGGTAAGAAGAAAATTAATGAGGAAAATTTGCCAAATTTAGACAAGTATCAAACCATGACATTTAAAATATTGTACAAAATAAAAAAAATAAAATTGTTTATTACTTATATCTTGTTTAATTTATATTTCAAACATTACACATGTGTTAAGTATACATAAAATAACAAATAAAAATAATCGGCCATTGTTTTAAAACACAATTACCGATTGTTCTTATTTGTTATTTTATATATACTTAGAATTTGAAAATTATTGGAAGTGGCGCGACATAGTACATTAGTTTCGTTTCTAGGCTCAGATGGCGCTGCATCCACTGTTTCAGCCAGTACCATGGGAGTCGCCCATCTATAGACTCCTTATTTTATCTATGTACCCACCTCAGCACCCTTAAAATCTAGTAATCAGTGTTGCCAGTTTAGTACAATTGTACTAGATCTATTACTTTTTCATATGATTTATTACGCTATTACGCCTTTCGCCAATCTATTACGTTTTTAAAAATTCAATAAAATCAGTTCCTACTATTTAAAATTAGTAACGATAGGTTAAAATTACGATATTTGCTTCACATTTCACTATATAAATAAAATAATCAATCAAAGCAGTAAACTAGTTTCCCGCGGTTTGACATTTTGTAGTTGTTTTCAGCTGAGAGCATGGTTTGATTGGTTGAACGATGACTAAGGTTGTACAGGCTCAGGCAGAATGACATGCCTGAGATCTACTGTTTACAGAAATAAAATAATTTTGTGCTTCTACATTTTAATGGAAAGGGAGTAGTACCGCTAGTTTTTGAAAAGTACGTTTTTTAAAAATCTATTACGTTTTTTGCTGCTATCTGTTACCAATAAAAGAAACTTTCTGGCAATACTGCTAGTAATATATTTCACAGAGGATTAAGAAGGAAAGACACAACTTAATGTTTAAAAATAGCAGTGTCGACACGAGCGCACCACAACTGCCTGGAATGAACTAAAATGACAGGAGGCGTATTGTAGCGGCATATTTAAATTAAATAAGTAGAGTATTTTCATTTTAAACAAAAGCATGTTATCAAAATTTTCTTTTTCGACAACTGTCAAAAAAACATGAAATTTTTGTATTGTTATGGATACGCAAAGTTTGTGATTTTTTCACAATGAAAAAATGAAACGTATTTCATTCCCTCGGTTACAATACCCAGGTGACTTTGCAGATGGTAGCAAATTAATTTTATTTTGTACTTTTTACCTCTCGCCACTCATATCTGTAAGAGAGGTATTGTCGAGGGGTGAACCACCAATGGGAATCACTGTACATTTTGGTTGGAATACATTTCGGAATACTGAAAATACTATGGAATACATGGGAATACTTGGGAATACATGGAAATACTTGGGAATACATGGGAATACTTGGGAATACGTGGAAATATTTCGGAATACCAATAGAATTCATAGAAATTTGCAGGAATTCTTGGTTGATTTATCTGCGTATGCGATAATTATAAATGTTGCTTTGGAAGGATGTAAGGTACTTAAATTTAATATTTGTATTTTTCTTTGAATTTTACTTGTACTATAAAGAAATGTGATTATAATAGGGTGTTTTCTTTCAATTATGTTTTCAAATTCAAAAAAAGTCACTGACTTCTATTTCATATATAGACATACACCAGTTCTTATAATATTATGATAAATGAGTTTGAATCAGGGTTGTTCACGTAGTCTACGCGATGTAGATTACGTGTAATTTTACGCGTAGATAAACACGTAATCGATGCATGCAGTTTTTGTGTGTAAACAATAAAACAGTGTGGACAAAGAACAAATCTCACCGAAAACGAATAAAATTATAGGTTAGATTTTCTGACAATTGAATTATTTACATACTTTACGCAAAGTGTACATTGTCTACTTTACGTGTAGACGTAGAAAATAATACTTTACGCGTAGATGAACAACCCTGGTTTGAATGTAGTAATAATTACTTTCAGTTTATGTTTTGTTATTTACGATTATTAATAATAGTTATTTTTTTACTACCATGCTAATTTAAAGTCATCACTGTACTTTAACGACACTCATTTCCATATAGATTTTCATCTCGGTAGTACAATGTCCATTTTCAGGTAGCATGATACACACAGGTTAATTTCATACAAAGAAATAGGTTTTTTTCTAATTAAAGCATTGGAGTACAAAAATAGTATAGGTACCATGCAACTATCTATCATTGTATTCCATAAAAAATGTCAAATGACATCAGGAATATATTTATTTATTTATTTCGCGATTTATTTTGATGGTAACCAATCTACAGGATTAACTTCCAATTACAGAATGGTAGATGTTATTATAGTGGCGTCCAACCATTCGGGCCCTGTGGTATTATTGTCGGTTATGAGACATTAATATAGATACAAGTATGAATAATAAACAAATTTAACAAGGGATTTTTATTTTTTACAGTTCCTGTGTCATGTGTCATAACTTCAGAATTAAAATTACGAGTAGGTACATAATGTACTGACCGAATTACAACGATTTTTTTTAAATTCGCAAAATTTTACATTTTAAGTGTCGCTGGTGGTTATAACATGAATCAGTTATCAGTTACTACCTAATTTACTATTATTTTTATTAAAATTTCATATCGATCAGTGGTACTTTATAAACTATACCCTTAATTTAAAAATTTTAAAAAAATTCTTAGGGGGTGCTTTACTATCTGTTTAGAGGGATCAAAACATGTTTTTATGGGGAGAAAAGCACACCCGAGGGAGCAAAAACGTGTTTTGCTCCCTCTAAACAGGGAGTAAAAGCGTGCTTTGCGTTCACGTGTGACGCAAAATACTTTGGGAATACTGGGAATACACTGGAAATATTGGGAATCCATTGGAAATACTAGGAATACTTACAAAATACACTGGAAATATTGGGAATACAAGGAATACTTACAAAATATTGGGAATACTATGGAAATACTAGAAATACATGAGGAATACAAAAAATACCGGCAATAAATGATAGGTATTCCCATATTTTCGGAATCACTGTACATTTTTATTATAGTGGTTCACCCTCGGGTATTGTAATCATGCTAAAATTTCGATAGTGAATTTTCAATGGATAAGCACGTTTTGAGGTCCCTAGAACACGATTTTGATAATTTCGCGATGATGTCTGTGTGTGTGTGTGTGTGTGTGTGTGTG